>BQNB010000983.1:0-150234 GCA_026074375.1 Tanacetum coccineum
TTAGTATCATCATTCATCGGATCAAGGTCACACAATTGAGTGAGATTCATCTCCATTTCTTTTGATTCAAACACAAAGATAAAATTCAGTTATATTAATTTGAAGAACATAGTGAGATGGAAAAATGTGAGTACTTCTGTGTGTATGAATAACCTATTTATACTGTATGGATTAGGTTAAAATGTTGATTTGAATTTCAAAGTAATTATTATCCAGAATAAAGAAATGAATTATGATTGACAATACCCATCTCTAAAATCATGGATGTTTGTTACATATTTCAAAAAAAAAAAATATGTTTCATGTCACATTGTTTAAAAATTGTCAAACTTTCCTAAATCGATGTTGATGAATTAAATTAAAAATTAACATATACCTGAAATATAGAAGTAGATGAACAAAAGTGACAAACAACCAATGTAAATGCCCTCCAAGGTTGATTATGCAATTGTATCTTACGGATCTGTAGATTGAAATAAACATGTTTCAATCATATAATATAAAAATTAATTTGGGGATTCTTTTTTTTTGGTTTTTTTATGTTAGTTAAATGATGATTTGTGATAGTTATTGCTTCCAGAAGTGGATTACATGTTGATGATTCAATGATGATTGTTTAATGAAACGATTGAAAGGGAGAGAGATGCTGGGGTGATGCTTGTTTTTTGTTTTGGTAAAAATTAAATGGTATAAAATCAAATAACATATCAGCCGTTGATTATTAAGTATTATACACGTGTCGTTTTTAGGTTTTTTTGAGGCAAGAAGAAGGTTTCAAAAACCTTGTTTTATATAGGTTATATATATATATATATATATATATTATAGATTATAGATACTTTCTAAAAAATATGTTATTTGTCTATTTGTAATTTCATTTGTTCTTTCTACATGTATCCAACATTCTAACATCTCTTGTGTCGGAGGGCTTGTTTTTCATGATGTCACAGGACTCTCAAAATCTCTGAGACGGTCCTGGTTATTTGGCAAGGTTGCTTTGGTCTCCTTTATAAACTGTGTGCTTTATTAAAACACATTCGAGTGTAAATCATGAACTTCAGTCTTCATGTCTAAGTAAGCAATTTTTTAGCAATCGTGGAGGCGTAGACGAATGTGTCATTATTGATGTAGACATTTAGGTCAATCCATACATTTTGTTTTTATCGGGTGTGCAAAATCCAGGTATTATCATTTTTTATTACTTGCCTTCATATGAAACAAAATTGTACAATCAATCATAGAAATACGAATTGTATATTTATGCCAAATCAAAAGAACTTACAAAGTGAACAGTACACATGGTGTCAAAATCATTTCATGTTGTGCAATTCCAAATTCGAAAAGTATGTATGGTTTTAATCATATGACTGCAAAACTCAACATCAAGCTTGCGCATCCTTATAGTTCATCTCAATATACTCGTTTACAATCCAATAGTGGTATCATGTCATTGGTATCACAATAATATGCTTTGAGTACTCGAATAGTTACTTGCCAATAACCAATACGTTACAACTAGTCTCTTATATTGACATCGTCAAAAGAATCAATGATGTTATTGTTATAAGTTTGGTATGATATAACATGATTATATTTTCACATTACTCATATTCATTTTGTCTTGTATCAATGGTGAGTTGGTGACGACTAATTAACATGCCATTGGTCTACTATGGTTTCATTGAGGTCATTATTTGTTAGAAAAATGACTTAAACTTTTGATCGTAAGGTTAATAGTATTAGGAGGTTTTCTTGGGAGAATTGGTTAAAAAATCCCCATTTAATTTCTTTGTAATCTTTTTCTAGCTTCTTGCTAGTTTAATAAATTTTGCCGTTCAAAAAAAAATTTGTGTTTTGTTTGAAAGTTATTTTTGAAGTTGGACAATTAGGCTTTGTAATTTGAGGTATAATTCGTATCATATAAGTGGGTTGTTAGTATTATCGTATCATATTTGGGGCGTTTGTTATTAGAGTTCGTTTACCAAGCTATTTATTAACTTGAATTTGTTTGATACTTTATAAAAAGTTTGAAGTTGAAGCATAATACTAACATCCCATAACATGAGTTATGTGATGAAGATTATCACACGTACATTGCTTGTGAGTTAGACTCTTAAACTAACTTTTAACTTTTTTTACATAAGTTCGTTACTGACCATGTTGGCATGTTGTTCGTACGAGGAGTCGTATTCAATGCATCAAAAAATTGAAATAGAAGTCGATCCTACGGTGTTAGTCTAATACTCTAATCGATAAGGTATACCTGTTCTTTGAAATACATGGCAAGTTATTCATGCTCAACAGTACTGGGCTTTATGCACATATCTATGTGTGATCCTATATGCACCAAAGTGACCAAACTACACTATTTATAGATGCTTTGAGGGCACGGTAAAATGCACTCACAACACGTTATAGGTGTCGATTAGCATCCTATGACGCCGCTATTCTCGCTATACTTTACCGTCCTCGCGTGTTATAGGCACACCGCCATCCGAGCGGCGGTGTTTCTTGTCTTTTTTTGGAGTGAATGAGTTTTATTTTGGTGGTGTGTTATAAGAATGTATATTAAGAGGGTGTTTGTTTGGTTTTTTGTTATAAAAATGTTATAAAGTAAAAACTGATGTGGCCGCCTATAACACGACGCCTAGTAGTGATAACTACCGTACCTAGCACTCTTAGAGGCCACAATGCAATGCATGGCCGTCCTTAAATTTTAAAAAAATTTAAGAGCCCTGGACGAAATCACATATTGAGGCCATTCGAGAAGAAATGTTATATATAAAGTGTTACCGTCTATAAGATATAATGCAATATAGTTATCTACACGTTCAACATATGTCTCAATTAAGATATTTTCTCATTTACATACATTTTTTTTTCGAGAAAAATAAATGTACACATGCATAAAATTGTTAACGAGAAAACTTTTGGGGCCCTATGCCGTTGCTCACTTTGCATACCCTCAAAAACGGCCCTGATGCAATGCAAGTGCCAATTTTCACCCTATGGCGCCACTATGCTCGCAATACTGCACCATTCTCGTGTGTTATTGGTCCACTTTAGTTGTATATTGTATTGTTTTAAATAAATGTTATGGTGTTTATTATAGGTATGTTTCGGTGCAAATAAAAAATTTATGATTGTTTTTGTTTAGTATGTTTCCGTGTATTGTTTAATTAAATGTTGATAATTAACAAGTTTTTAAATAAATGTTCGGAGTTTTTTAATTCCGAAAAAACACCGAACGGTATATAAAAACGATTCCGGACATTTTATAACGAAAAAAAAACCGAACCGTAAAAACGATAACGAAATTTATACCGAAAAAAAACGATTCGACATTTTATAACGAAAAAAACCAATTTCGAAAAAACGAAAAAACCGAAACCGGTATTGAAACGAACGATATTTTAAAACCGGTTTTCTAAAAACCGAAAACCAGTTTTAACCGATTTTTTTGCACCTCTAGAGTGAATGAGTTTTTATTTTGGTGGTGTGTTATAAGAATGTTATTAAGAGGGTGTTTGTTTGGTTTTTTGTTATAAAAATGTTATAGAGTAAAAACTGATGTGGCCGCCTATAACACGACGCCTAGTAGTGGATAACTTAACTGCGTACTAGACTCGTAGAGGCCACAATGCAATGCAGGGCCGTCCTTAAATTTTAAAAAAATTTAAGAGCCCTGAACGAAATCACATAATGAGGCCATTCGAGAAGAAATGTTATCGTGTCAACGTTATAAGATATATGCAATATAATTATCTAACGGTTAACAATGTCTCTAACTTAAGATATTTTCTCATTTACATACCATTTTTTTTTTCGAGAAATAAAATGTACACATGCATAAAATGTTAACGGAAAACTTTTGGGGCCCTATGCCGTTGCTCACTTTGCATACCCTCAAAAACGGCCCTGATGCAATGCAAGTGCCAATTTTCACCCTATGGCGCCACTATGCTCGCAATACTGCACCATTCTCGTGTGTTATTGGCGCATCGCCATCCAAATAGCGCGCGTTTTTTTTACCCTTTTACTATGAATGAGTGAGTGAGGTTTTTTTGATTGTGTGTTACTAAATGTCATTTGAGACGGTGTTTTTGGATTTTGTGTTTTAAGAGTACTATTGAGAAAAACTGATGTGATTATTCGGGTATTAATCAGATTGGACTTTTTATATATGAAATTGTAAAATTTAATCAACTATATGCATGATTTGCCGGATTTAGCCGATTTTTATTCGATTTGGCCAATTTATCTCCGATTTGGCCGATTTCTATCCGTAACCGAGTTGACCGATTTAGCCGGGTTTTGTCCAATTTGGCCGATTTACGCCCGATTTGATCGATTTTTATCCGATTAACCAGTATGTTGACCGATTTTTGACCAAACTGATTAGTAAGACTGATAAATAAAAATAAAGGCCATTAATCCCCGCCTACTATCTAGGCGTTGATTAATCGGCCGCCTAAACCGATTTTTGCAACACAGGATCTAACTACTCATGCACCTAGCAATCTTATAGTAAAAAGTTAATGAATATTGAATACTTCCTGTTCTAAAAGTTGGTACACAACAATTCACTCGTGTCAGTTAAACTCAGTGGACCATAGTCTTGGTTTTAGGTGGGTTGTGTTGACCAATCTGGGCGGCACCGGCCCGTTCATTTACCAGTCAAGAAAACATTCAAGTCTTCAAGATGCATACACATGGGGTTTGTCTCTCTTTATGTCAAAACATGATTTCGACCTTTTTCTAGTTGACACTTTACTCTTCTTCTTGTTGTTGGATTGTTGTCGTTGTGCGAAACACGCATGAGGCTGTGCTCTAAGACTTCTTTCAATGGCCGAAACAAAACAACTTGTTTTTTCGGCCATTGTCTTAATGTGAGGTCCCCTTAGTTCAAGGGACCGGCACATGTAAAAAGTTTTTTTTTATGGTTTAGACTTTTGGTAGATCTTTAGCGACTCTTTAGCGCAACAGCTTATGCTAATTAACGAAACAACGTCCAAATTAAAAGAACGTGAATTATAGTAAACTTCAGATCAGATCAATTTATAATCATTGATTCAGAAAAGTCTTGTTTGAGTTACATTAAGGTTCTAATCTATAAGCTAAAAAGACCAACATTTTGATCATCTCCAAGCACAAGAAGCAACCAAATCTCGATTCATCCAGCCAAGATACAAAGCTCCATCTCTTTCTTTAAGAGTGTATTTCTCACTATAATTCTTTAGTAGCCGTTTGATGGTCTCGTTCACAACCGGGCTCATTGGACTCTGGCTAAACCCCGCCATACTAAACCTTAACTTCCACTTTCGCAAAAGCTCATGTCTTTCAACCCTTTCATCTCCCTCACATGCTATTATGTTTACGACGTCTCGTGCCAAACAATGCTGCTCAACGTTTATTCTTTCCTTATGCTCACGTGGAAGTGTGATGTCTATTGACTCGAACATCGCGTTATAATAGTCTAAAGCCTCAAGAAACCGAGGGTAAAATGGGGATGTGTTTGTGTTAGATTCTTGTTCAACTAGTGTTACAACTTTGGGCTTCATACTTTTAACAAGCCTCAAAATTCGATCTCTGTCGTTCCTAGTACTAACGCTCTCATCGGGCATTTGATGTAACACATACGCAAAATTTACAGCTAATGACTCGCCTGGTTGGGCTCGAACACTTTTCAACCCAACTTCAGTGTTAAACTCAAAAGGCACATTGTAAGCTTTTGCAAGCTTACAAAGCCTTTTACTAACAACCCGCAACCCATTTGGGGAGTCATGAAACCCCGTTATCCGGATATGTGGAGGACCACCTGGCCTCCTAGCAAATGCCTGGATCAACGGGACCCACTGACTCCCCTGCCCAATACGTAAATCCACAATATGCACTCTTTTCTCACACTTCATTGCTTCAGCAATCGCACCATTAGCCGACATATACCCAAACTTAAAATACGGGCAAATCTCATATAAGACATAAGTATTCGCCAAATACTCGGACTTGTAGATCGTGCTACCCGAACAGGATAGCCGAGCTACAAGTCCTTCCAACATATACGCCCCAAGGCGTTGTATCGGATCTCCAGCAACTGACACCAGTTGCCGGAGCTCCGATACCAACAACTCCACACTAGCCAAATCATTATCCGAAACCGCTTTCGCACACGCAATTAGCAACTCTCTCACACCACCTTTCCCAAACCCCATCATTTGTTTCCAAATTCCAATATCTGGCAACTCCACCACCCCATTTCCTGCATCCTCACCAGGATCAATATCTTCCAACATTACACTCTCCAATTGCCTTAACTTGCACTTCAAGTAATGCGCATCTTGACAACTCCCATTTGCAGAAGATGATTCAAGTGTGCAATATGGTCCTATTTCATTATCAAGAAACTGAAACTGGTATTGAAATTGTGGGTTTAAAACGTTTGTTATAGTGGATCTATTATGCCCAGATGCTTGCATTGAAACAAACCAATTTGAAATTTAATCAAAGTTGTGTTTTTTATGGAAGAAATGGACAATTTTGGAGCATGTAGAAATATGCATTTTGGAGCAGAATTATTAAAGGTGATTGGTATATGAAGGGATCTAAATTGGGATTGAAGAACACTCAAGCAAGCTAGCGATAGTTGAGGAATAAAGGGAGAATGAAAGGTAAGTTAAGATACTAGAGTTATAAAAAGAAGAGTTTTTGAATAGTGTACATCATTCTCAAATGTCAATCAAAGTGTCAAATTATATAATTGTGTAAGCCAATAGTTTAAAATAGATGACGTTTTGTATGATCAGAAGTGATAAGACCATCCGTACTAATGGAAGGACGAGCCAGGACGCGTCCTCCTGTGTTACAACGCAAGGAGACGCGTCGGCTAGCCAAAATGGATGATCCAGTAACTTATTCGACCCGTCGGAGTTTTGGAAAAAAAGCACAACTAACGGTTTTATTTGTGACCATTTAACATTTAAATAGAATAACCTTATAAAAAAATTAAATAAACTTATCTTATAAGTACCTGAATACAACTTCACTTTTATGCACATTTTCAAACTCAATGTTTATTTATATACTCTAATCTTCTCAACTCAAACAATGTCTTAAAAAACTCTTAAAAACAACACACCAAAAATCCGACACAAACACACGTTCCAACACCAGATTCCAATTATCATTTTTGATTGCTCACCAGCCATTAATTTTCAACCCGCAACCCGAAAAAGTGGGAATCACAAATAGGCTACGATGCCCTCAATTGCAAATGGAAATCACGTCTTTGTCTTAAAGATGGTGAGTTTTGTGCGGTTCACGATAGTGTACAGCAGAGGAGTCGAAGTGGCACAAATGACCAAGAGGTGTTCGATTAAGCCCATAAAGAATATCGTGCGATGTACGGTAAAAGCCTCACACTAATTGAGCCGTGGAAACTTTTGAAAGAACATATAAATTGGTAAGAGATAGAAATGCCAAAATTTCACAAAACCAGAGTCATGACTTCCAAAAAGTCAAAGACATTTGAAACCACCTCACACAACACACCGGACTCAGCACATGGTGGTTTTAATCTGAAGGACGAAGCGGATGATCTCGACGACGAGGAGGAAGAGATTCGAGAAGTCCGACCAATGGGTCGGGACAAAGCAAAGAATAATGCATCATCCTCCATAACTGTTGTACCTCTTGTTGATTTGTTAGTTGATAAATGAAAAAAAACGTCAAATCGGTTTTTTTTTCTAAAAATAAGGAAGCCCAGGATTCTTAATTAGAGTTGAAGCAACGACAAATGAAAATTGAAGACTAGTCGCGTCAGCAGCAAATGGAATTGGAACAACATAAGTTGGCACAAAAGTAAGAAGAACTTGAGCTGTAACATCAAATGTTTATTTTTCAACAAGAAACACAATAAAAGAAAGATCTCATGTTCTATCATATTGTTGATGACCATTTGAACGGAAGACAACGAGAGACGGTATTGGAATGAAGCGAAAAATAAAAGAGAAATATAATTTACACTATTAGTTTGAGTTTTCAATATTTATTGTAATATCTTTAATTTTATATAAATCATTGAGGCTATATTTTTTTTATTGTTAATGATATTTTAGTTTGTGTTTAAAAAAAATGAAAAAAGTGATAAAGAAGATTGTCTTATTACATTAGTTTGATTGTCAAGAATGTTGTAGAGAACAAAAGCCGAGGTGACTTTGATGTGACATATGCTCACTTAGTACACAGTCTAACATATTGTGTCAAGTTTTGTTTATGGGTCGTTACAATTTGACGTAAACTTATGTGGTTAAGTATGTAAGTTGGACATGTTTATGCACATAACT
Organism: Tanacetum coccineum; assembly: GCA_026074375.1. Lineage (NCBI taxonomy): Eukaryota > Viridiplantae > Streptophyta > Magnoliopsida > Asterales > Asteraceae > Tanacetum > Tanacetum coccineum. The sequence goes on from BQNB010000983.1 coordinate 8,343, forward strand.
TGAATACGACCAAGGGCGGAGCCAGGATTTTCAGTTAGGGGAGGCTGACAATGCTTAATGCAGAAATTCATAATGATAAGGGGGGCTCAATCTAAAAAACTAGTAGAAAAGCGACTCACAATATAGATAATTAATGAAAAAATAGGCTGATTAGGGGTGGCTCAGCACCCACTAGTCCCCCTACTAGCTCCGCCCCACTCATAGAGACATAACCTTCATATGATGATGATTGATTACTTGTAATCCACAACCATTTTCACGCGCAAGTCAGACATGGAGAGATTGACTTGTGCGTGAACACCTTGCCACCCCTCTCACTTGTCTTTTCTTAATTTTGGCTTCTTTTGAGAGTTGGGCCTCTTGTTTAAAAAATATTAAGCGTGTTCACTACAACATTCGTCTTTATCCTCGGCGACATGATATCCTTTTTCCCGATGACATGTCGTCGGGGAATGGATGCCTGGGAAGAATCCAAGGGGATTCATTCCCCGGCTCTTTGCCCTGGCGACAACGACGGGCCCACATATTTTTCGATCAACAAAAACCTTGGGTCGTCAAAGATATTCCTCAGCGACATGTCGCTGGGGATAGTTCTGTCATTAATTACCTAAAGTAATTAATTAATTAATTAATTAATTAACTAATTAATTATTTATTTAATTTAATTAAATAATTCAAACGTATCCCCGGCGACATGTCGCCGGGGATTATCTCGTTAATAGTTGACTAGTCAATGGCTGACTAGTCAATAGTTGACTCGTCAAAGGTTATCCCCGACGACATGTCCCCGGGGAATGTATTGTCAACAGTTGACTAGTCAACCATTTTCAATGTTTCCTCTGCCACTGTTTCACACTATTTTCGACGACATGACACCGGGAGAAAGTTTGCAGTTTTTTTTGTGCAGCCTGAATTGCAACTGATTTTCAGGTTTTTTTTGGAATTTTTCCGAAAAAATCTACAAATAAACAAACATGTATCTTGGAATACATAAACTACCCAAATACATTACAACTTGTACCAAAACACAAAATAATATCACGGATCAACGCATTTGATATAAATAAGCTAAATACGTCCAAAATCCGAATAAACATGTTATAGTCTAACAAACGGGCTTCCTAGCCACAAAACTTGCAATATCCGCAAGATACAAGTCAACAAATATTTAGATAACATGTTCTAAAGGTACGGTTCAACAAATTTTTATATACGGTCGCCAATATGTACTTCAAGAAACAAAATAGCATATACTTACCCATATATAACATGTCCTAACTATCCTCATCCCCATCGGCATCCTCATCCTCGCCGGCGTCCTCATCCTCGCTCGGCTTATCATCCCCGCCCCTGCTACTCCTATTGCCACTACCGACCTCATGCTCCAAATGCCCGTTGGTTTTCCTTCTATTCTAGGTCACGGTTTAAATCTTTTGTGTCAAAACTGGTATGTGCTTATTTTGGTCTATTCTTTTCTTGTCTTCTTTGTGGTCAAATCAGCTTCTAAAAGCTTAGTTCTAGCTTATTTGGTCACGGTTTTATATTCAAGCTTTTTGGAGCTTATCTTGTTTGTGGCTTATTTTGCTTATTGGTTAAGCTATTCTCTAAGTTGGCTTATCATTGTTGTGGTCCACGGTTGAAGACAAAGGAAAGACAAGATCCCCATTGCTAGGAACAAGGACGGTTTCAGTTTTGTTGATTATGCAAAAATACAAGACGCAAGGACTTCGTACGGATTTAGAGTTTAACGAAGGCGAGTTAACAACTTCATACGGAAGGCGAGTTAACAATGTGTGTAGCAGAGGCGAGTTAACAGTTTTGGTTAAAAGGCGAATTAACAGTTTTGTTTGAAAGGCGAATTAGCAATGTTGTTTAAAAGGCGAGTTAACCGTTTAGTTTGAAAGGCGAATTAGCAATGTTGTTTGAAAGGCGAGTTAACAGTTTAGTTTGAAAGGCGAGTTAGCAACACGTTAAGGCAAGGCGAATTAGCACTCAAGCTATAGGAGGTGATTAAGCAAGTAAACAGGAAGAAACTATACTCGATTTTGAGTCATTTCGGGTTTTTGGGTTTCGAGTGACGGTTAATTACGGGACTTCTAACTCATACCATCGTGATCATGATCCTTTTACGATCATCGTGATATATTCACTTGTTAACGACGATAACCGTAACACTCCATGTGAACAAATTAGAATCGTAACCCTACTTTCATTTTTAAAAACGTTGAAGATGAAAATATGGATGGAAATTTTTTATTAATTAAACTTCTTTGCAAAAAGTCACATGGGAAGTGTACTAAAATTTCACCATTAGTCCTTTTTTGCTTATTAACCCTCATTGTTAAAACTCCTTTGCACCGTTGGTCCTTATTTTAGATAATTCAGCCTTTAACCCTTCAAAGTTAACCGTTTTTACATCTTAGTCCTTTTAAGCTCATTAATCATTAACAAAAGCTCAAGTACTTCAATTACAACAACGATTTCTTCAACAACAAGTAATCATTGTTTCACGGTTTTTTCTTAATTTTGTAAAATCCCGAGAAAGTTTCAATTCGTTTCTCGGTTTAAATCTAAGACTTGTAAAATCCCGTAAACGTTAATTGGTTTCAATCCACAACACAATCACTTTACCTATTTAAGATCCTTGCATATCATTTCAAATTACTTTTGCAATGTCGACTCAACAAGACATCAATGTTATTAGAGCATAACGATTTGCAAACACACATGATCCTTTGGCATTAATAGCAAACACTCAGACACCGGTTCACCCAGATCTCTCATCACTCATTACCTACATACAACATCCACAACCCAACAACAACTTTGTCCCACAACCTTCACTCAACACGCACTACCTGTAACATCCAATGTAAAATCTCAAAGATATCTCAAATCCCACAACTGCATTAGACATGGCACTTAAACTGATGGCTAAGGCATTTTAGCTAAACAACTCCACACCAATAAACAACAACCAAAGAAGTTCATCAAACCCTTACAATAGTCAGATTGCACAATCGGGTATTAATATGGATCAAGACAGACATATGATAATGGTTGATGATAATGTTAGAAACCAGTTTAGACAGAATGCAGTGCAAAATGTAGGAAATTTGGTTGGGCAAAATGCATATCAGAATTAGGGTATTCAGAATATTGGGAATCTGAATGGGCTTAGTGTTATTTTAGGGATTGCAAATCAGCATGGGAATGGAAATGTTGTAGCAGCACGGGCTAAGGGTAATGGTAATTTGATTAATGGAAATCCAATAAGGTGTTACAACTGTCAAGGAGTGGATCATTATGCCAGTAACTGCATAGTAAAGCCAAGGAAACGGGATGTTGCTTATCTTCAAAAACAGATGCAGATTGCTCAAAAGGAAGAAGCATGGATTCAACTCACTTCTGAGGAATTTAATTTCATGGCTGCTGTAGGTGCTTGTGAGGAAACTGAGAGAGCAAATGCGAACTGCACTTTAGAGAATAATTTGCAGCAAGAATCGACATCTGGTACTCAGTTTGACAAAGCTCTCGTCTATGACTCAGACGGATCAACTGAGGTACATCTCTCTGAAAATTGTCATGATAATGATATATTCAATATGTTTACTCAAAAGGAGCAGTATACTGAGCTACTCGAGCCCATTCCTGAACCACACCAAGTACAACAGAATGATAGTAATGTTATTTCTGCGGTTTCTAGTGTGGAACAAGGTGGGGGAACAATAGAACAACATTCTACAACTGTTGAGGAAACACTTGAGAAAGTCAACTCGGTCAATCGCAAAATGAAAGAAACTAATGCTAATTTGACCACTGAGCTTGCTAGATATAAAAATCAAGAAAAGTGTTTTGAAATTAGTCAAGAAAAATATGACAAACTTGAAAGGTGTTATCAAAAGTCTGTTTATCAAGAACAATGTCTTACTAAAAAGATAAATTCACTTCACTTAAGTTCAGGTAAACAAATAACGGCTTTGAATGAGGAAATTTCAAATTTAAATAACCAGCTTTCAAAATAAAAGTCAACCGTTTCTTCTATTTAAGAAGAAAAGAAAAGCTTGAAGTCTGATTTCAAAATATGCGAAGACGAGCTTCTTGATAAACAAATTTAACTTGAGAATAAGATGAATTAGATAATATTTTGGTTAAAACGGGTCAATTGATTCAAATGATGCACATGCTTTCACCTAAGCCATACTCGTTTTACCACACCAAACAGAAAATGGCTTTGGGTTATCAAAATCCTTTTTATCTCAAGCAAGCTCAGCAGAAACAACAGAGTTTGTATAATGGCAAAGTTCTATTAGAAAAGCATGATCCTCCTGCTGTGTATGATTCGGAAGAGACACTGCAACTTGCTCAAGAGAGTCGTCTAAAAATGAAACAATTGAACAAAGAAATAAAACCGGCAAATTATACAAAGATTAATCATCTTTCGGGGGTTTTTGTTTCTCAAACGGCCAAGTCACGTGAAGAGTTGTATTTTTCAAATACTTCCAAAACGGCCAATGTTTCTAAATCATTTTCAATACCAAATGAAGAATTTTCGGATGATACTACACCAAGTGTTGCACGAAAATTTCTAAATGAGGTAAAAAGCACCATTGTGACTCTTCAACGTGTTGTCAAACAAAAAATGACTTTGGATATACACAATTGGTCGTCTTCTGCTCACCAAGAGATTCACAAAATTGTAAAAGATGAAATTTTCCCTATCGTTAACCAAGTTGACGCTAGAGTGCAAAATTTTGAAATACAATTTTTGAAAGAAGCAGCCAAATTTGTTCGAGACTTTAAATCTCTTGCAAAAGAAGCTGATGAATCTCTTGCTAAGCACAAGGCATTGGAATTGGAAATTGAGCGTCTCTTGAGAGCAGTTGTCAGTCAAGATATTATGTCTATTGTGCAAAATCCATCTGTTGTAGATTCATCAAATCTCCAAACTAAGCTTGAACGTACGAAAGAACGATTTGAAAATTGTATCATTAAAAAGGAAAACGAATATGCTAAACTTTGGAATGATTGGTACAAAAAATGTAAAGAATGCAAATATGACAAAATTTCGTACGATAAAGCTTATAATGACATGCAACAAAAGATCGAACGGTTGCAAGCTCAGTTGGGAGATCAAAAGGGTAAAAGTAAGGATACTCCATATGTATCAAATATCAATGATCATTTGTCTTAGAAACTAGAGATTAAGAACGTGGAATTAGAGTTTCAGGTTTTGAATTATGCTAAAGAAAATGCTCACCTTAAGACCACATACAAGAACCTGTTTGACTCTATCTCTGTGACACAAACTCAAACCAAAACAATAATTGACTCTTTGCAAAATAAATTACATGACACGATCTATGAAAATACTAAGCTAAGAGCCCAGTTATTTGATAAGGTTTCTGAAAAAAAGGGCACCACTCATGGAACCGAGTATGAATACTAAGTTTGCAAAGTAATCAATCTTGGAAAAACCACCTTCTTCTTCTAGACCAAAACTGTATGCTGTAACTCCTCTTCCTAAATCTAAGGCTATTCCCAAGATCGACGAGTCACATGCTTTGTCAAAACCAGTCACTTCAAATTCGGTACCCATCCCCACAGAATAAAAGGTTGTGAAAAATGATAACGTGATTTCCCCAGGAATCTTTAGGATTAATCCTTTTAAAGCTTCTAGGGTAGACAACTTTGTGCCTAACAAACATGTAAAAGCAAACATTAGGACAAAACCGATCACTATTTCACAACCTTATGTCATCACTAAGAATGACGTAAATTCCAAAACAAATGGCTTCTCTCTTAAAAATGTTAAAAGCACTACTGGGACCAGAAGACCGCAGCCTAGGAACAATCCTAAGAGTGATAAGGTCCCTTTTAATCTAAAAGTAGTTGGATCTTGAATAATTTAGAGAAAATAGAAGAAAACCATAAGAAACTACAGTCTTCTTCAAATCAGAAACATATGTCATCTGAATGTAATAATATTAAGCTTGCTATTCGGAATGCTAAATCTGAAGTTGTTTGTGCTATGTGTAAGAAATGTTTAATTACTGCTACTCATGATGTCTGTGTGCTCAACTATGTGAATGACATGAATTCTCGTGCTCTCAATAAGAAGACACATGTTTCAAATGTTAAAAATCAGAAGAAACATCCAAAGAAAGACTTGCTTCACCTAAGACTAGTACACCTTGATCTTGCCTTAGGTGGTCACCAACTGGAAGACTTTTTGACCTTAAAGAAAAAATAATTGCAACCAGTGAATCTGTGTGTTAATCTGACTTCTCTAAAGGTGATAATGCATGTACTTCTAACCCTCAGGAACCGATCAGCAAACGGTTTCCAAATTCAACTTTCTCTATGACAGGTATGCCATAGTGGAGGGAGTCACCAACTGGAAGAATTTTTGACCTTAAAAAGTGAAAAATAATTGTAAGAGTGGAATCGTGTGTCCACTGCGACTAGCTTTAAAGGTGATAATGCATGTACTTCTAACCCTCAGGAACCTATCAGCAAACGGTTTCCAAGTTCAACTTTCTTTATGATAGGGTGTCAAAATTGGTTTGATACTCTGCTAATTCCATTGCTTTCCGAGTATAAACCAAAGGAAAAATAAAATCATGGAGACAATGAATGTGACACTTGATAAGCCTTCAGCAATGGCTTATGTACACTTCAGTGCATAACCTGAGCTTCAAATAAAACGGGAGTGTACGCTTCAGTGCGCTTTACCTTAAAAAGAAGAGAAATCTTCTTGTTTTAATGCTTTTAGACACATCTTCTCATATCTTCTTTTGTGTGTCTAAAACATTTTACAATTGTATATAGTTATCAGCAAAGCAAAATATAAAAGTATAAAACCTATAAAAGCAAAATATAAAATCAAAAATTTTCAAAAATACCAAAAATAATCTTCTCCGACATGTCTCTCGACAATCGATAACATTTACGCACCTAAAAATATTGATTAATATTAACACGAGTGAATAAATGAAGTTCGAGCGAGAGTTTCAAATGCTTTCAAAACATGTCTTTTCAAACTTTTTTCTCTACGACTTTTAAGTAAATGTTAGCTTAGGACTCGGTCCCTAAAGAAAGGAAAATGTTAATTTATGTACATTTATCCTAAACAACGGGAAGTTCACATCTTCTCGGTCTTGAGCAATGTCATACAAACATTCAAAGTTTTGAATGCTCAAGAGAAGCACTAAGGAAATGATAATTAATAAGATAAATTGCAAATCATTTTCTTGTTGAGCACAATTTTTCAAGATATTTTTCATCGAAAAGAAATTTCAAATTCTTTCAAAATTGTGTGCTTAACAAACTCCCACTCTAAAGTTTCACTCTATTCTAATATTGAGAGGGAGTATAATAATTTGATCTTTCGGCATGCTTTCCTATTCTCCCATTGTTTGATGGTCTAAAAGTGGATCAACGTACATTAACTTGCATTTTAATTCACTTATTATGTCAAAAATTGTCACCACATATGCAATTTTTGAGGGAGAGAATCGTGATTAAAATGTGATTAATACGGGTTAATAATGGATAAGATCTTGTAAATATAAGTGTGTTCCCAAACCTCGCATGTGTAAAAATCTTTCATAATATGATGCATATGTGTAGGGGGAGCTTTTAGTGATATAGAAAAAAAACCTCAATGTGTAATAATTGATTTCTCAAACACGTTGATTGCTTTTTCATTGGTTTTATGGCTACTATGGAAATACCAAAGACCGTCTAACTGTTGTTTCTTGTGGTGTTATAAGGCGGTTGAGGTTAGGAATTTTGTTCCATGATTCAGCCAGAACCGGAGGGAACTACCTCGGGACACTCCATTAGAAAGAGTAGAATTCGTTAGGTATGATTGAAAAAAGGAGTAAAGTGAGATTGGGAAGAATGTTATCCAATACGTGAGTTATCATCGGAACAAACCCAACATGGTGATAATGAGGACGTGTTGAAATAACATTGAAGGGGCTAAAGATTAAAAAAGAATTGTAAGGATAAAGGGTGAAAGAAAGAAGCCCTTCATACAACTTTAGGCAGAAACCGGGTCAATGTATAATCTATCAGTAATCACAATGATGGTTCTGGTATTAAAGACAAGTCATCGTGGATCCAGTGATGCAAAGCATAACCCATCCCAGCTACTCAGGCTTCTCTTAAATGAAGTTTGATTCATTTTCTCACGGAGATCAACATGCTTCTATCGACTTTCTCATTCCGAGATTGTAGATATTGAAAAGGTGGCAGTCCTCTTGAGCCTCCGATTGCCAAATAACAAATGTACACTTATAGAGTCTAAAGCCATCGAGATCAGTCAAAAATCTCACTAGGACACAAATTCTAATATAAAAAATGTCGTACATCATTATACAACATTTGGTATCAAAGAGTCCTACGCATTATCCTTGTGATAATTGCCAGAACATTCAGAGTGATACTCTTTAGTACTCACAGTGATGAATGAAATCCTTCTAGAGTCAATATCAAATAGCTCTACGGTAGGTGACTTGCGAGATTCTAAATGAATCAAGCTTGTGTCAACTGGATATCAATTTTGGTCCAGTATATGAATTGACGACTCAATCAGAAAGATAGTAACTATCTGATTCACTCTTATCATGTTGTCTGCTTTGAGACGTTCTGATAATGAGAACAAGCAAGTAAGGTGAATCTAATGCATCGGCGTTAGATGATCCAACACTTCAAGCTGGAAACCCTATCAAGGAGATTCTTATCAAATTCAATCTACCTAATCACAGGTACAATATCTTATACTATAAAACAGTCCTTATGAAACTGAAGGTTAATGTAACCGAACTATGATGAATGATAAATCCATGTTCGTTTATATCTGCTGTTTATCACTAACATAAATTTTCAGGTATAAGTAACGGCGTTACATCCTTATTCCAGCTGAGTCAATATTCACCACCTCATACTCAATCAACAAAGATAAATACATGATGAAAGATCAAGTATAAGTAACGGCGTTACATCCTTATTCCAGCTGAGTCAATATTCACCACCTCATACTCAATCAACAAAGATAAATACATGATGAAAGATCAAGTACAAGTTTCCAAGACTTTTGCAAACTCTGATGTACAAGCACTTCCTCAAAAGAACATTATCGACAAGATTGCCAAGCAATAACAAAGATATACGTTACAAGTGGATCAAGTACTGTTAGATATTAGAAAAAGACTCGGTCACCCCGTGTATTTTACTGTTTATTATAGTTCGTAGTTTTATAGTTAATCGTATGATTTTCGATTTTGTTATAACAACCTAAGAATTTTCATCAAATACAAAACCTATTTTTCTATTATCACAATTGTACGGGGAAATTTTTTGCTTTATTACATTAGTTGTATTGTCAATATCTCAGTATGTCATGTAACTTACATAACTAAAGTTGCCATCCTGTCTTCATATATGTCAAGCAAATATCATAAAATATCAAGTCAATATCTTAATATGCTTATTACAAAGTACATTATTTATATAATGTACCATTTGCAACGTTATATCAAAACGGGCTTTAAACCGTTATCGTATACCTCTAAACCCTAAATTCCATGAAAGATTAATATCTAAAGTGAATATACAAGCTACTAAAGCATATGTACAAGTAATATAACATCTCATTTGAAATATAAACTCCCTCTAAGTCAAGTACAAGTCTTATAAAGCACAATGTACAAATCATGAAGCATGAACTCCAAAATAGCCGTTTTACCTCCGTTTTCATTCTAGTTTCTTCATCACCACTTGTGTACAAGCTACTACACTCAATGTACAATGTGTAAACCCTAATTATTCTATTCATAAGCTTTCATACACATTTTTACACTCAAAACCCTAATTCAAAAGTCAGAAACCCTAACCCGAGCAAAATAGTAAATCATGACCCGTTTCTTGGTTTTTATCCATCATAACCCCAAACCAACACTCAAATAAGTTGTAATAACTTAAATTACAACATTAACAATCATATCCTATCATCATTTCATCATTTCATCATTTCAACAACAATATTTTAAGAATAAACCAGAAAACCCTAATCTAGTTTTAACCCTAAAACCTAAAACTAGGCCCTAGTTTAGAATCGGATCAGTCTATAAAACATAGGATCTGAGAAATATCAATAGGATCTGGATATTAAGTGAAAACACTAGGTTGTAGCCCTATGTCTTGTGATCATTTTTCCGGTGGAATCAACCCGATTCGACGTTGGATGAATTAGTTACAGCCGAAATGGCAAAGGTACGCAGATTCTGCACACCTGTAGTAAAAGCTATTCTCGTCTAACTTTTTCTATAGTAACCCTCAATATGTAAAACTAAACGTTTAGAGGAAACTCAAATATCTAACCATGCTCGAACTGGTTTGAGCTTCAACGTAATTACAGTATGTGAAATGACAACCATATTACAGATACTGATTTGGGCGGTCCAAAAACAGCCATTGCATAAATCAACAAACACCCTTAAAATGTCTAGAACCACCTCCACCTAGCTTTCTAGCCTTCATTACTCATCCTCCCCCCTAGCCTTTCTCCAAATCACCCCCCCATGTTCCTAACCTGATTACAAAGTTTCTTGACCTCGAAGTGTGCTAACACAATAAATACGGAGCACATATACTTTATTCAAACTCATCCCCCACTTCTTCTTTCTATAACTCCCCCCCCCCCCCAATGAGCAAACATTCTCTGCTCCATATATCCTAGGATCATATAAGAAGATCAAGCAAGCGAAGCTTTGAAGATTTGAAGCCGCCGGGAACAAGATACAAGGCGTACGAGTGGAAATACTACCCGAAATGATCAAATTCCACTATTTTTTGCTCCTTGATGCTCAAACCCTGGTTTTTTGAATGTTCTACTTCTGCTACTACACCCTTATAAAGGTTCATATGAACCTAAATAAACTATTATTAAAGTTTCAAAACTCAATTCATGCCATTTTTCCATTTTGATCCCAAACCGTACACCTGAAACCCTAATATCACTTTATTAAGTCTTGAAGGAATTTGAATTAAAAACCTACGCGTTTTCATTATAAAACCCTAATTCGACCCGTTTTGATTTCTAGCTTAATGAATCGTTATTTTAAACTTTCGTTAAGTTAAACCTTCATATTTTAGCTTATATTAATAAGCTATAACCTGAAAATGTCTTTTGGAATATTAAAATAAGCTTGCATGGCAATTCGGACTTGTTTTGCAAAAGTATTCCATGCAAGGGGTATATATTGTAACTTTCTGAAATTAATAACTAGAAGGGCTGAATATGTCATTTTATCAAAGTTATAACTATAGGGGTCTATTATGTCACTTTCCAAAGTACAAGGTTTACTTTGTACATCTTTTAAACTAGAAGGACCAAACTCGTAAAAGTGCAAACTCCAAGGGTATATTTTGCCATTTCTCATTCTTAAGGGTCTAAAATGTAACATTTTGAAAAAGTATAAAAATATATTCAAAACCTTACAAGACATAACTTTAATTAACGCTTGTCGTGCTTATCATTTCCAGATATTAAACAAAATGCTTAAAACCGATTATGTTATAACCATTGTATCATTCATCATCAATGTGCTTCTAAAAATCCTGTCCCGAATCTATATCGTACCACAATACTAGGGAGCTTCATATTAAGGGGTTTCATCTTGGTATTACGTTCTGACTGAGTTGTTGGGTTTACGATTTAAAGTGCCCTAGCTCCTCAAACGTTTACTGAATGACCTCTGAAATATGATGGCCCGAACGGTGATACAATAATTCCAAACTCTCCAATCAAACTCATAACAATATTAAACTATTAAAACCAAAGTTCTAGAGTACAATCTTCCTAAGACTTGACATATTTACTCAGGTTGCGTGACGTGGCTGTTTACTATCATTTTGCTATATCAACCTTCCCTGTTAAGATTGTGATAAGGTCGTCAGCTTTCATTTTGGAATATTTATTACAACTACCTATCAGGTGAGTTCATAGCCTCGCTTTTTAATCTTTTTAATGTTTTATAAACCCGTGATACCTGCTATAAACCATGAATACAAGTGTTTTCTAAATGTATGCTATCCAGATATGTATGCTATCCAGATATATTATTGCCTAAGTAGCTTTCAGTGCCATTATTTCCATATCATGAACCATTAAGTACTTGCATTGCGAGTGAACGCGAATATTGTGAATAGATCTATTGGGGGTGACGGCTCCCATTTGTATACCCATGCTTCCCGTAGCCAAACGCACTATATTTGTCCTAATAGGTAACCTTGGCAAGTTACCTTTTCTACGGGGACATCTGTCCCTAACCAATCATCGTCATTGTGAATACTTACGTATCACTCTGATGTTCTGGCAAGATCACAAGGATTATGCGTAGGACTCTTGAGATATTACTAGTTTTCATAGTATGTGAGAAACGGGTTTATAATGGATAAGTTTCCTAGAGAGATTTATGGATGATCTCATGGCTCTAGACTCAATAGTGCACATTTAGTTTTAGTGATTGGAGGCTGAGCTACTATCATGCCGGCCTTTTCCATAACACTAACTCGAGTGAAAAAGTTGATAGAAATATGTGTAATCTCTGTGAGAAATGAAACAAGAGTCTGTTGAGAGACCTTGAGTGGCTAGGGAGGGTTGTGCATAGCGTCACTAGGTCCATGACTATCTTCAATACCAGACAACAACTTAGTGTTTCTGATAGCATAGTATTTGACCCCGGTTTCTGCCTAAGTGTATGGAGGGCTTCTTTCTTTTTACCATTTATCCTTATAATTCTTTTTCATTCTTCAACCTTTATTTTCTTTCAGTAGCTTACCCAGACTTCATGACTAGTACCTATTAGGGTTTAATTTCCAGTACTAACTCCACTAAGTCTGCCACTAGTATTCCCTTAATCTCCACTTTACTCCTTTTTTTCATACCTAAGAACTTCTACACTAACTAGTAGAATATCCCTGGGTAGATCCTTTCTGGTGCTGCTGATCATGGGAAGAAATAACCTAAACTTAACCACCTTATAACTCAAATACAGTAGTTTAAATGGTCAGTCTTTGGTACTTCCACATTTCAGCCAATCACGTAACCATTTGCTCCCCCTTCATATGTGCATCGATTAATCAAAATAGTTTAGCACATATATGGGTTAGCGTACACTTAAGATCTTAAAAATCACATTATTAGCCATATATTTTAATCACATTTTCTCCTCTTACCAAAAATGTTAAATCTTTTAATATTTTGGATATTAATTGATTTAAAATATATATGCATTCGGGGAGAAAATGTTCTGATTATAAGCAAGCCGTTTTAGGAACATTTTAATGCTCCCCCTCAAATTATGAGGGTATTATATGGTGTTTGAGTACGTTAATTTGAAAATTTATGAACTTATTAAGAAATTCTTGAAAATTCGTACTCAAACACTATATAAGCCTAATTATAGTCTACACTATATATACATATTCACAAGTTAATAATTTATGAAATGACCTTATAGAGACGAACATAATATGACAAAGTCATATTGTTCGTTGAAGTAGCCGGAGGTCATTTTCGTAGTGTCTCCCACCAAAACATTTCTCTAAGCTCCTCATCATCCTTCTTTGCTTCAGCAGCTTGTCAATAGCCTTTATCATGATATGAGCTCTTTTCTTTTCCAAGGAACTCCATCTTCTCTTTGGCAGGTACTTCATGCGGATATTCTTGGTGATGTCATCAAGCGAAGAGCGAAGCCTTGTTAATGTGCCATCACTAAACTTGTAAAGTTCATCCGAACACATCAACTTGTTTCTCCCTTGGCTGTCAATATAAATGAATCCTTGAGGGTCTTGATATGGAGTGTATGGGTCCCTTTTTCTAAGGCTGGGTCAGGTAGTTTCTGGCTTGGTGACGTTGATCTTCTTCTGGTAACTTTCGACTCCTAGTTGAAGATCTTCGACTCTCTTTTGAATAACCATGCTTCTGGTGAACATTCGCAGTGCTATAGCAAAGTTAGAAACATCATCGCCTGAGAGATTGGTGAGCCTTTTCTGAACAACAAGGAGTAGCATGTCCTCGATGTCATTGATACGAAGTCATGGGAAGTCGCCTTCCTTGAACGTGTAAAGGTCGTTATCGGCTCTCCTTACTTCAATCTCTCTTAAATACCCATACCTATGTTTTCGCATTACCTCGACCCGAGTCACCGCCAGAATATGCTTAGTAGAATACACATCATGATTGGATTCCAAGCCTCGTGCATACCCATAGAAAGTCTTATGTTGTTCTCTCCAATAAGAAATACCCCACTTTGCATGTTTATCATAGGCAACATTTTACAGGACTTATATGTTCGGGAAACCCATGTCTTTCGATGCCTGGAAGATTCATACCGAGTGGCCTGCTTTGTAATAAAAGTCTTAGGTCATGGTCAAAATTCCTCCTTGCAGATACTTGAGATCGTTGTTAAAGAAGTAGTCAACTAGTACTTTTTGACGATTTTCACTCATGACTAAAGGAAAGGGGTTGGTAAGATCAAATGGATAATTACCACCTTCTGGTTGTTTTGTCCAATCAGTTTTTTCTGATAGAGCATTGTAAACATTCTTCAAAGTTATATTCCACTCAGCATAATTGGTACGTGGTGCCTTTGAGAAGTTTAAAATGTGGCCCTAACATGGTTTATTGAGTCAGATTGTTGATCTTTAGGCCGTTCATGATGAAGCAAATGAGTCACTAGGAGTGCTCAGCAAATCGATCAAAAGGTTTTTAAGATTATCGCACATAACAGCAAGGGTCATAACCAGCTTTGATTGTCCTTGTTGTGGAGTCCTTGCTAACATTCCAATCCAGGATCAGTGGGTTCTTGAGTTGTTTATTTGGTAAACCATCACGTGTTTAATGCAAACCTCTCTCTTGGGTTCTTCCATCATCCACACCCAGATTCCCTTCGACCTTGTGTAGTATCAGTCTATCTGCACCCTCAAACTCTGGTTTTACTCTGCTTGAATAGACTTTCTCCAGAAAGATTTTTGATGTGGACTTGTGCCTTTGGATGAGCCAACTGATTCTTTAGTTTTCGGACCCTTTGAAGGTTCAGCATGCTTGCTCGTCTTTCTCTTCTTTAACCCTTGGTCTGGATACAGCAGACTAAAAATTAAACAGGTAATCATTTTTATCATTGTCTTTTCGATTCTCTTCAACGAATACACTTTATCATAAGTGGATAAGAGATTCTTGTCGAGCTCATAAGATTTGATTAATCCATCATAGCATTCTCTGTGTTCAGGAGCAGTCAAATATGATTCACTTTTATCCATCTTGTCAATAAGAATCTTCTTTAACTCAAATTCTATAAGTAAAGCAGCAGCCTCATACGAAGACTGTAGTTGAGAAGACTCATTGGCTAGAACCACATGTTCATGTGACTCTATAACCATCTTTTGGATTACCAGGGGGCAAAGTTAAATACTTCCTTTTGCAGAATATGAGGAAGTTAGATCTTGACTTGCTCGGTGATTCTAGCAGTAATGGATGCCAAAAGGTAGTTCATGAACTCGTCTTTGGTGGCTCCCAGTCTTGATTCTAGATGTTCATCCACTAAAGCAGTCACTTGAGTGTTAAGAGGATCATCCATTCTGAGTTCAGAAACTTCTTTCTCCAAAGCTGAGACTCTGTTGTTGAATTGGAAGACGGATGAAATCAGGAAGTGCAGATTGAGGATTTGTTGCTTCAGTTGTTGGTGGTGGTGTGGTGTTGATAGTGGAGGTGGAGGAGTGAAGGATTGTAATGAATGAGGAATGTTTGTTGTGTATACAAGCAAAGATTCAGTGATGACCAAAACAGGTAATGTAAGGAGTGTGGGTGTTTGACCGCTTGGTACTTCATGATAGACAGGAACATCTATTGGAGAAACAATTTCTGCCTCTGTAGTGGGAATATCTGCAAAATTTAAGAATTTAGCTGCCAAGTTAGATGAATGGGAAGAGCTAGTAACTGGAACTTCAGTCTTCTTTGCAACAGTAGAAATTGTCACATGAGCATCTTCTACGACTTGATCGAGTGTGATCTCTAGATTTTCATTCCCTTGCTGAATGTTAGTCAATATTTCAGAAACATCGTACCCACCTTATGAACAGGCATCAAATCAACAGCTTGAACTGGTTTATTTAGCCTTATATCCACATCATCATAGAGCTGACTGGTAGTATAATCTATCCGTTCATCTTCATCACCTTCACCTTTGTCTTCACCCTTTGATTCCACATTGGTTTCATCTTCATCACCAGTACGAGAATAGTAAGACGTGGTTCTAACAAACTTGTCCTCATTTTCTTCTTCATCATCTTTAACCTCGTCTTCATTCTCATCAGTTTCATGCTTGGAATCCGACCCTTTTTCATTATCAGAAAAAAAAATTTGGGTATTGTCATCACCACTGTCATTCTCTTGATCACTGCCTTCACTACTTGAGTCATGATCAATATTGCTATCATCTTTATCCCTTCCCCAAGATTCAGCTTAACTTTCAGATAATTCTTCTTCAATCACATCGGGAACCCTTGGTTTAGCACCGGTTCCTTCATTTGTAACAAAAGGTTTTGATCCTTTGCAGCACCAGAACCACTTGGATGAGTCCTGTGAAAGTCCCTCAAACTCTTTCTTGCGAAACTTCTTCAAATGGCATCATCATTAACGTCACTTCAGGAAAGAAACTCTATTCCTATTGCCTCTTTCACCCTTAGCATGTGGTTTCTTCTTCGACACAGACATAACCAGGAGTATCTATGATACGACACACAAATGTCGTGTAGTATGAACTTCTTGCAGTCTCTTTCCCTCATTTAGTTCTTCCTTGACAGGATTCTCATCCATAGGAACTAAATTCAGATTGATGTCCTTCTTAGTTGGAGAAGATTTCTTGAATTTCCTTGCAATCTTGGGAGGTATAGCTCCTGTAGCATAGCCAATGAAAGTATTGTAAGCTTTGGTTTCCCTCATCTCAGGACTTGTCATAGATTTAGGAAGTCGAGCTTCATAAATTTGAGAGACTTCATTTGCGGAGACAAATCTCAAAGTGTTTATCAAATAGTCATCCCTGGAGGTATGCATGCCTATCTTGTTTCTCCAGGAGATTGTCTTGTCTTTGGTGAGGAAGTAGTGAATGATAACTTTGGTGAATCGAGGGTAGTACATCTTCTCTTGCTTTTTGTAGGCTTTGTTGTCAATCTGGTAAGTGAAATCTTCCCAAAGTAGTTCAACATAGTCTACATTCTTCTTATAGTACATTCCCCAAAGGATTTGTGCTCTAGAGAGACGAAGCTTGTCAAGAGACTTCTGTTGATGATAGTAGCAAAAGTTCTCCAAGGTTGATGCATCTGGTCAACAACAACATCAGTGATTGACTTGATTTCCCCAGTATGACCAAGTTCTTTGAAGAAAGACACAATAACTTCATCAGTGGGAAATTCATCAAAGTTTTGACCATAAACTCTAGGGAAAATCTAAAAGATGTCTCTGAATATTTCTAAATTAAGGTCGAATTTCTTCTTTTTTCCATTATGAACCTGTAGGAAGTGTCATACTTGTGGATAGTATCCCATAATTGGTGCATGTAAACTTCTGGAACATCTGCAGTCGGGAGAAAAAGCAGAATTGCATAAAGTGAGGAGCAAAGCATCCTAGGACAACCTTAAAATGTAGGTTCCTCCCTCTGTTTCTTTCCAAGATTGAGTCTTCCGTTGCATTTTCCAATCTCAAGCGTTTTCTCCTTGGGAACAAGTTCAAGATCAAGTTTGGTTTGTTGAGCAGTAATGAAAGACATGATCATATAGTTCATATACAAACAAATATATCTCACTGAAAGACAATCTAGCTCATGACAACAGATTATAGATGTAAGACAAATTTTCACTAGGAATAAGGCTTAAAAATACTAGGCAAAGAATTGACATATATGAAACCGGGAGACACACATAATCATATAACACATAACTGTAGAGGCAAGAACAATACAATAAGGATTCGAAGCAAAAAATCCCTAAATTAATCACTACGTGACAATTTATGAAAAAATTAATCCTTTAGTTTTAATTTATGTGATTTGATTACCAAGATATAAATTAAGTGTATAGTTCTCCTAGTGAAAAGCATGTATAAATCGTCTTTGTAATGTGTATAATTCGCCTGGTTAAATGTATAGTTTGCCTACTCCCTTGTATAATCGCCTAGCACTAAATCATGGTATAGCTCGCCGAACTATACACGTCTAATTCGCACTAAGCATACAGATGTGTATAGATTCGCCTACAGAAAACGTAGAGTCCACCTAGAATGAAACATATAGTTCGCCTAGTAGACAATGTATAGTTCGCCTACCCTGCAAACGTATAGTTCGCCTAAGCGTATAGTCCGCATAGAGGAAATTTACACCAACATTTTTACATGATTTCATGCTTCTAAAACCATTTAAACATGAACATATATCACCAAAGAACCAACAACTATCATTTGAAACAAAAATTAACCATAAAAATCTTGGTTTTTGTCTTGTTTGACTCGTAATGAAACAACGAAACAAGAACCCAAAAAACCAACTTTTGTAGTTAATTCCTTGATTTAAATTAAAGCAAACACTCTCAAACCACTTAGTGTATCATTTCTTAGAACACAAACCCATGGAACTTTTATAGTTCTGACCATAACCTATCAATTTTGACAACAAGAATCAACCAAAAACACACCCATATGCTATCCCCATTTAAAAAAAACTGTTATAAGAGGTACATGTTCTAGACCCCTATAGGACTAAAACCCCTCAATCAATTTTTAAGTTTCATCCAATTTCAATGATATAAAATTTAGATCAATTTTTAGGGTTTTTCGACCTTATTACCACGATTAAGTCTGATTTATAGGAGCTAAACATTAACACAAGGATACATTTTGAATAAACAAAGGTTGAATGAGTTCTTGGAAGTCTTAAAATCAACAATGGAGGTTTTGAGGTTTTTTGGTTTGAATCGTGTGAGTGAAAGAAGACGTGGGGAAGTGGATGTGGTTTTTAGTTAAAAATCTTTTAGTTATTAGCATAAAATGCCCCCTAAGGTTTACTAGTTATTATTTTCCAAATCATACTTTTCCCTAAGGCTTCGAATTAGTTTTTTCCCCAAGATGGCAAACACTAGTCCCTAAGAGGTTTAGATACAAGAAAAGTCTCACATTTTGCCATATTAAACCGCCTAAAGTATTAAAACACATGACAAATAAATAAGTTAAAAATAATTAACCTCCCCTTTTAATAATTGTTTAACCCCGATATGGTTTCAAACCATTTCTATTTATCCACAAACAAAATTTTATGAAGAAGATATTTGACATTTTCTACCCCTTAAACAATGACCCTTTTCTATTTATGAGTCGTAGTCATTGTTTGAGTGGTCAACTGTCTTTTGAAAGTGCATTTTTTCTGAGAATTTAAGATATTTAAAATTTTAATTCAGAAAATCAATACCCAAGAAATAAGAATTCACTTATTTTAACACCTAAGGCGCCCTAACCACGTAACACCCGTCTGAATATAGGAAGCACGGGTTGTGATGCAGATAATCAATCACAAGCCTTGCATGGTCATAAAGAGACCCTTAGCCCCGAGAATAAATTCCCGTATAGGTCAAGTATTTTCAAAAAGAAAAACTTGACCTCATAACGGGAATTTTTATCCTCCGGGCAATGGGTCTACTTTATGACCATAGCAAAGCTTGGGTTACTACTGCATCACAACCCGTGCTTCCTATATTCCATGAGTGTACGTGTTAGTGCGCTTATGTGTTAAAATAAGTGAAATCTTATTTCTTGGGTATTGATTTTCAGAATTAAAATTTTAAATATCATAAATTCATCAGAAAAAATCACTTTCAAAAGACAGTTGACCACTCAAACAATGACTACCGCTCTTTAAATAGAAAATGGGTCATTGTTTAAGGGGGAGAAAATGTCAAATATCTTCTTCATAAAATCAGTTTGTGATAAATAGAAATGGTTTGAAACCATATCGGGTTAACAATTAAAGGGGAGTTAATTAATTTTAACTCAATTTATTTGTCATGTGTTTAATACTTTAGGGGTATTATGGCAAAATGTGAGACTCTTTCTTGATATCTAAACCTTAGGGACTAGTGTTGCCATTTAGGAAACAATTCTAAGCCTTAGGAAAAGTTTATTTGGAAAATAATAACCTTAGTAAACCTTAGGGGGAATTTATGCTAAAACCTAAAAGATTTTAAACATAAACACCCCTCCCCGTCTTCTTTTACTCACACGATTCAAACAAAAACCTCCATTGTTGATTTTAAGACTTCCAAGAACTCATTCAACCTTTGTTTATTCAAAATGTATCCTTGTGTTAATGTTTAGCTCCTATAAATCAGACTTAATCGTGGTAATAAGGTCGAAAAACCCTAAAAATTGATCTAAATTTTATATCATTGAAAAGTGGATGAAACTTAAAATTGATTGAGGGGTTTTAGTCCTATAGGGGTCTAGAACATGTACCTATAACAGTTTTAAATGGGGATAGCATATGGGTGTGTTTTGGTTGATTCTTGTTGTCAAAATTGATAGGTTATGGTCAAGAACTTGTAAAAGTTCATGGGTTTGTGTCTAAGACTGATACATTAAGTGTTTGAGAGTGTTTGCTTGAATTTAATCAAGGATTAACTACAAAAGTTGGCTTTTTTGGGTTGTTCGTGTTCATACGAGTCAAACAAGACAAAAACCAAGATTTTTATGGTTAATTTTTGTTTCAAATGATAGTTGTTGGTTCTTTGGTGATATATGTTCATGTTTAAATGGATTTAAAGCATAATCAATGTAAAAAATTTTTTGTGAGTAAAATCCTCTATTGCGGACTATACGCTTAGGCGAACTATACGTTTGCAGGGTAGGCGAACTATACATTGTCTACTAGGCGAACTATATGTTTCCTTCTAGGTGAACTATACGTTTTCCTTTAGGCGAACTATACACATCTGTAAGCTTAGGCGAATTATACGTGTATAGTTAGGCGAGCTATACATGATTATTGCTAGGCGAATTATACAAGGGACGTAGGCAAACTATACATTTAACCAGGCGAATTATACACATTACAAAGACGATTTATACATGCTTTTCACTAGGAGACCTATACACTTAATTTATATCTTGGTAATCAAATCACATAAATTAAACTAAGAATAATTATTCATTAAATTGTCACTTAGTGATTAATTTAGGATTATTTTTCCTTAGAATCCTTATGTGATTGTCTTGCCTCTACAGTTAATGTGTTATATGATTATGTGTGTCTCCCGGTTTCATATATGTCAATTCTTTGGCTAGTATTTTTAAGCCTTATTCCTAGTGAAAATTTGTCTTACATCTATAATCTGTTGTCATGAGCTAGATAGTCTTTCATTTAGATATAGTTTGGTTTGTATAGTGAACTAGTATTATCATGTCTTTCCATTACTGCTCAACAAACCAAACTTGATCTTGAACTTGTTCCCAAGGAGAAAACGCTTGAAATTGGAAAATGCAACGGAAGACTCAATCTTGGAAAGAAACAGAGAGAACCTACATTTCAAGTTGTCCTGGATGCTCTTGCTCTCACTTCATGCTATTCTGCATTTCTCACCACTGCAGATGTTCCAGAAGTTTACATGCACCAATTATGGGATACTATCCACAAGTATGACACTTCCTACAGGTTCATAATGGAAAAAAGAAGAAATTCGACCTTAATTTAGAAATATTCAGAGACATCTATTAGATTTTCCCTAGAGTTATGGTCAAAACTTTGATGAACTTCCCACTGATGAAGTTATTGTGTCTTTCTTCAAAGAACTTGGTCATACTGGGGAAATCAAGTCAATCACTGATGTTGTTGTTGATCAAATGCATCAACCTTGGAGAACTTTTGCTACTCTCATCAACAGAAGTCCTCTGAGCAAGCTTCGTCCGCTCTAGAGACAAGATCCTTTGGAATGTACAATAAAAGAAGAAGTAAGACTATGTTGAACTACTTTGGGAAGATTTCACTTACCATATTGACAACAAAGCTTACAAAAAGCAAGAGAAAATGTACTACCCTCGATTCACCAAAGTTATCATTCACTACTTCCTCACCAAAGACAAGACAATCTCCTGGAGATACAAGATAGGCATGCATACCTCCAGGGATGACTATCTGATAAACACTTTGAGATTTGTCTCCGCAAATGAAGTCTCTCAAATTTATGGAGCTCGACTTCCTAAATCTATGACAAGTCCTGAGATGAGGGAAACCAAAGCTTACAATACTTTCATTGGCTATGCTACAGGAGCTATACCTCCCAAGATTGCAAGGAAATTCAAGAAAGCTTCTCCAACTAAGAAGGACATCAATCTGAATTTAGTTCCTATGGATGAAGAACCTGTCAAGAAGACTAAATGAGGAAAGAGACCTGCCAAGAAGTCTACTACTACATCGACATTAGGTGTCGTCATCATAGATACTCCTGGTATGTCTGTGTCGAAGAAGAACACACATGCTAAGGGTGACAGAGGCAAAGGAATAGAGTTTCTTTCTGAAGTGACGTTAACTGAAGATGCTCAGTTTGAAGAAGTTCGCAAGAAGAGTTTGAGGGACTTTCACAGGACTCATCCAAGTGGTTCTGGTGCTGCAAAGATCAAACCTTTTGTTACAAATGAAGGAACCGGTGCTAAACCAAGGGTTCCCGATGTGATTGAAGAAGAATTATCTGAAAGTTAAGCTGAATCTTGGGGAAGGGATAAAGATGATAGCAATATTGATCATGACTCAAGTAGTGAAGGCAGTGATCAAGAGAATGACAGTGGTGATGACAATACCCAATCTGATAATGAAAAAGGGTCGGATTCCAAGCATGAACTGATACAGAATGAAGAAGAGTTGAAGATGATGAAGAAGAAAATGAGGACAAGTTTGTTAGAACCACGTCTTACTATTCTCGTACTGATGATGAAGATGAAACCAATGTGGAATCAAAGGGTGAAGACAAAGGTGAAGGTGATGAAGATGAACGGATAGATTATACTACCAGTCAGCTCTATGATATGGGATATAAAGGCTAACTAAAGACCCGTTTCCAGCTGATGATGAGACAGTTCAAGGAGGGTACCGATGTTGAAATGACTAACATTCAGCAAGGGAATGAAAATCTAGAGATCACACTCGATCAAGTCATAGAAGATGCTCATGTGACAATTTCTACTGTTGCAAAGAAGACTAAAGTTCCAGTTACTAGCTCTTCCCATTCATCTAACTTGGCAGCTAAATTCTTAAATTTTGCAGATATTCCCACTACAGAGGCAGAAATAGTTTCTCCAATAGATTGTTTCCTGTCTATCATGAAGAACCAATCGGTCCAAACACCCAAACTCCCTTTACATTACCTGTTTGGTCATCACTGAATCATTGCTTGTATACACAACAAATAATTCATCCACAGTCATTACAATCCTTCACTCCTCCACCTCCACTATCAACACCACACCACCACCAACAACTGAAGAACAAATCCTCAATATGCACTTCCTGATTTCTCATCCGTCTTCCAATTCAACAACAGAGTCTCAGCTTTGGAGAAAGAAGTTTCTGAACTCAGAATGGATGATCCTCTTAACACTCAAGTGACTGCTTTAGTGGATGAACATCTAGAATCAAGACTGGGAGCCACCAAAGACGAGTTCATGAACTACCTTTTGGCATCCATTACTGCTAGAATCACCGAGCAAGTCAAGATCTAACTTTCCTTGTGATTCTGCAAAAGAGAGTATTTTTATTGTTTTTTTTAATAAAACCCTTTTTCCCATGGTAATCCAAAAGATGGTTACAGAGTCACTTGAACATGTGGTTCTAGCCAATGAGTCTTCTCAACTACAGTCTTCGTATGAGGCTGCTGCTTTACTTATAGAATTTGAGTTAAAGAAGATTCTTATTGACAAGATGGATAAAAGTGAATCATATTTGACTGCTCCTGAACACAGAGAATGCTATGATGGATTAATCAAATCTTATGAGCTCGACAAGAATCTCTTATCCACTTATGATAAAGTGTATTCGTTGAAGAGAATCCGAAAAGACAATGATAAAAATGAAGACCTGTCTGCTGAATCAGACCAAGGGTTAAAGAAGAGAAAGACGAGCAAGCATGCTGAACCTTCAAAGGGTTTGAAAACTAAAGAATCAAAGTTTGGCTCATCCAAAGGCACCAAGTCACAATCAAAATCTTCTGGAAAGTCTATTCAAGCAGAGGAACCAGAGTTTGAGGTTGCAGATACTGATATACCACAAGGTCAAGAAGGGAATCTGGGTGATGATGATGAAGAACCCAAGAGAGAGGTTGCATCTAAACGTGACTGGTTTACCAAACCTAAACAACCTCAAGAACCCACTGATCCTGATTGGAATGTTGGCAAGACTCCACAACAAGGACCAACTCAAAGCTGGTTAATGACCCTTGCTGTTAATGCAGATAAACCTTAAAAAACCTTTGATGATTTGATGAGCACTCCTATTGACTTCTCTGCTTTCATCATGAACGGCCTAAAGATCAACAATCTGACTCAAGAAACCCTGTTAGGGCCAGCATTTAAACTTCTCAAAGGCACACGTACCAATTATGTTGAGTTGGAATATAACTTTGAAGAATGTTACAAAGCTCTATCAGAAAAACTTGATTGGAACAACCCAGAAGGTGGTGATTATCCATTTGATCTTACCAACCCCCTTCATTTAGTCATGAGTGGAAATCGTCAAAAAGTACTAGTTGACTACTTCTTTAACAATGATCTCAAGTATCTGCAAGGAGGAATTTTGACCATGACCTACACGAATTTTATTACAAAGACAAAGGCCACTCGGTATGATCTTCCAGGCATCAAAGACATGGTTCCGAACATATGGAGTCCTGTAAAAGTTGCCTATGATAAACATGCAAAGTGGGGTATTTCTTATTGGAGAGAACAACGTAAGACTTTCTATGGGTATGCACGAGGCTTGGAATCCAATCATGATATGTATTCTACTAAGCATATTCTGGCGGTGACTCGGGTCGAGGTAATGCGAAAACATAGGTATGGGTATTTAAGAGAGATTGAAGTAAGGAGAGCCGATAACGACCTTTACACGTTCAAGGACGCGACTCCCATGGACTCTGTATCAAAGACATCGAGGACATCACTCCTTGTTTGTTCAGAAAAGGCTGCACCAATTCTCTCCAGGCGATGATGTTTCCGACTTTGCTATAGCACGCCACTCGAATTTTCTACCAGAAGCATGGATTATTCAAAAAGAGGTCCGAAGATCTTCAACGAGAGTCGAAAGTTACCAGAAGAAAATCAACGTCACCAGGCCAGAAACTACCAGACCCAACATCAAGAAAAAGGACCCATACACTCCATATCAAGATCCTTAAGGATTCATTTATATTACACCAAGGGAAAACAGTTGATGTGTTCGGATGATTGTCCAAAGGATACTTGGGGATTTCCTTAATTTCTCTATAAGTATATTATTTTACGTGTATGTAAAATTGCGAATCAGTGTTACAGTTTCAAATTAATTATGTACTTCAGATAGGCTTTATACATCAAGACTTCTTGATGAGGCGTGCAAGAAAGCTTTGAATCTACTCAAGAAAGGATTGTTGGTTCGAGGGAAAGCTAAGACAACTTTCAAAAAGAGATTATCAAGACGGACTACAGATTGCTGACATGGACAGAATGACTTTGTCATTTTCAGTTTGAACATTTTCAGGTCCTATCTCATACATAATCTTGTGAATATATAAATGTGTAGTGTGGACTTAAATATATGCATATATAGTGTTTGAGTACGAAATTTTCAAGAATTTCTTAGTAAATTCAAAAATTTTCAAATTAACGTACTCAAACACCATATAATACCCTCATAAATTAAGGGGGAGCATTAAAAATGTTCCTACTATGGCTTGTTAATAATTGGACATTTTTTCCCTAAAAGCAGTTATATTTGAATCAATTGATATCTAAAATATCAAGAGATTTAATATTTTTGATAAGAGGAGAAAATGTGATTAAAATATATGATTAAATATATGAATTTTAAGATCTCTAGTGTATGTTAACCCATATATGTGATAAACTCTTTCGATTAATCGATGCACATATGAAGGGGGAGCAAATGGTTAAGTGATGGCAGAAATGTGAAAGTACCAAAAACCGACCATTTAAATTACTGTATTGGAGTTATAAGGTGGTTAAGTTTAGGTATTCATTCCCATGATCCAGTCAGAACTGGAGGGATCTACCCAGGTATATTCCACTAGATAGTGTAGAAGTCCTTAGGTATGAAAAAAAGAGTAAAGTGAGATTAAGGGAAAAGTGCCGACTGAGATGGAGCTAGTACTAGAACAAACCCAACAAGGTACTAGTTATGAAGTCTCGGTAAGCACTGAAGGGGTTAAAGAATTAAAAAAGAAAAGTTAAGATAAAGGGTGAAAAGTAAGAAGCCCTCTTTACACTTAGGCAAAAACCGGGTCAATACATCTACTGTTAAGAATTACAAAGATGATTGCTGACATTGACGACTGAAATCATGGACCCAGTAATGCAATGCACAACCCTCCCTAGCCACTCAGAATCTCTCTAAAGATTTATGTTTCATTTCTCACAGAGATTACACGCATTTCTATCAACTTTCTCACTTCGAGTTAGTTGGTATTGAAAAGGTGGCAGTCTGCTCCAGCCTCCGATCACTAAAACCAAAGTGCACTATTGATTCTAGAGCTAAAAGAGATCATCCATAAATCTCATTAGGACACTTGTTAAAATTATGCTTTCTAATTCACACAATGTGAAAAACAAGAAATATATATTAAGAGTCCTACGCATTATCCTTGTGATTTTGCCAGAACATCCGAGTGATACTTAAGTATTCACAGTGAAGATAAAAATCCTACTTGAGCTAAAATCAAACAAGCTCTTGGTAGGTGACTTGTGAGATCCTATGCGGATCGAGCTTGTGATACTGGATATCGATTCGGTCCAGCTTATGAATTAACGAATGAATTTTGAAAAAGATAAAACTGTTGGTGTGTCATAAAACTGTTTGCAATTTGACACACCGACTGATTTTCTAAATAGATTTTTCAATCTTATGTCCATGGGAAGCCTCACAAGGGTATTTGGACATAGGAAAGCTAAACACCAATTGACGGCTTAATCGGGAAGATAGTAACTTACCGGTTCACTCTTACCTTGTTGTCTGTTTTGAGACGCTCCGGTAATGAGAATGGCTAGCGCAGCTGTGAAACCTTGTCAAGGAGATTCTTCGGAATTCTACCTGATCACAGGCAGTATTTATACTGAGAAACGGGGAACCGTGGTTGCTACAACCGTATTTGATGAAGTGACAAAGCCACTTTCATCCATATATGTTGTTTATCACTAACCCATTATCCCATGTATGCAGATTTCTGACGGTGGTAGCAGTTTCCAATGGACAGTCATAGCAATAACAACATGTCATACTCGACCGACATAAGTAATAACATCATGAAAGTCAAGTACATGTTTCAAGAATTCTGCTACTCTGATACCGTACGTCTTTTTTGAAGTGACGAAGTATTATGTTGATACCATACGTCCTCTATAAAGTGACGAAGTGTTAAAGAATATCAATAAAGATGGTTACACTCGCTTTCAAACATCAAGAACAATATGAGCATGTCGGTCCAAAAGTCACAAGATTACAAGATGGCGAAAAGAGATTATGCTTGGTTAATGATCTCAAGATGCTTAAAAGATCACACACTAGTCAAGTCAAAGATACAAGCTTGTTAGGAACACGAAAGTGTCGGTCACTTCCATAGATAACTGTAGTTAGCTCGTTAAGTTAATATTTGGAAACTTACTTAGGAAGTTATCCAAAAAGCCATGGACTAACCCATGAAGGCCAAAGCCACTCCAAATAGTAGGTATTTATACCCTTTTCATGCCATGGAAAGGGTGTTGGTTGTATCATTTTTCACATAGTTATTCATTTCTCTCTTACTTTCTCTCACTAGAAAATACATCTTCCACTTTTCTCTCTCTAGTCTTGTTGATTTAAAGATGACCCAGTATTCTTCATTGGTATCAAGGAGCCCATGGAGTGATTTGTATAGTTTTTGTGTGTTTTCTTTGTTTTAGCTCGTCATTCTCAAACTTGAACCGCTTTTCTACATATATTTTTTTTGTTTTTTGAAGTCTTAAAATCTTACACTAAAAGAATCATTTACTTTGGTAGATTGATCTAGTATCTTTATGATATAGGTGTTATTAGGTTTGAATCAAGAAAGTCATTTTTTTCAAACTTTAGTTTTTGAAAAAAACTCTTATAAAGTACAAATCTGATTTGAAATTTTTGGCTTTAAACCATAAGTTTACATTTTTTAGATACCTATAGGTTTAGTATTACTAGGTTGTACAGAAATTTGGGGAAAACTATCAAAAAATGTGTCTTTTTATGTTTTTAGGATTGTGTGTTTCGTTCTAGTGTTGATCGGATACGCAGTTTTTTAGGTTTAACCGGATACGCAGTTTTTTAGGTTTGACCAGATACGTAGTTTTTTAGGTTTGACCGGATACGTAGTTTTTTTTAGGTTTGACCGGATACGCATTTTTTTAGGTTTGACCGGATACGCAGTTCTTTAGTTTGAGACGGATACGTAGTTTTTAGGTTTGACCAGATACGCAGTTCTTAGGTTTAACTGGATATGCAGTTCTTTAGTTTGAGCCGGATACGCAGTTTTCAAGCTTTACCGGATACGCAGCTTCAAGCTTCACCGGATACGCAGCTTCAAGCTTTACTGGAATAGCAGTTTTTCAAGTGTCACCGGAATAGCAGTTTTAAGTGTCACCGGAATAGCAGTTTTTCAAGTATTACCGGAATAGCAGTTTTCAAGTGTCACCGGAATAGCAGTTTTTCCAGTGTCACCAGAATAGCAGTTTTCCAAGGTCAACCGAAATAGCAGTTTTCCAAGGTCAACCGGAATAGCAGTTTTCCAAAGTCAACCGGAATAGCAATTTTCCAAGGTCAACCGGAATAGCAGTTTTCCAAGGTCCACCGGAATAGTAGTTTTCCAAGGTCAACCAGAATAGCAGTTTTCCTTTGGTAACCAAATTGAAACTTCACTTGGACTTAAAGTTAAAACACATAAAATTTGTTACATTTAAAATTATACCGTTTATTCTCTATTGACTTTTAAAATCGTGAAGCATTAATTGTTTTCCGATTTTGCCTCCAAATATATAGATATTTTTTCCCCCCCCCCCCCCCCCCCCCCCCCACCCCATTCTCAGATTGGAAATCCACGGTACTCTCTTACAAGACATAAAACACACAAAAAGTTATCTCTCATAACAACACAATTACTTTCAATCACGCTCGATCACAAAGTAATCTTTTTCATATCAATGACGAATCTTGTTGACAAATGCGTTTCTTTCGGGTGGACAACCGTCACCTATGTTGGAGAAAGGGAATATGTATGATTCCTGGAAACGCATAATGGGTTATCATGATGAATAGATAACAGGGGAAGAATGATTCTCGAATCCGTTGAAAATGGTCCACTCATCTAGCCTACGATTGAGGAAAATAGTGTGACTAGGCCAAGAAAATACTCTGAATTGTCTCCTGCAGATGCAATTCAAGCTGATTGTGATGTTAAGGCAACTAATATCATTCTTCAAGGTCTACCACCAGAGGTCTATGCATTAGTTAGCAATCATAAAGTCACCAAGGAACTTTGGGAAAGAATCTAACTTCTCATGCAAGGAACTTTATTGACTAAACAAGAAAGAGAGTGTAAGCTATATGATAAATTCAATAAGTTTGCTTTATAAAGAAGGGGGATCCACTTATGTGACTTATACTTGAGTTTTCACTACTACTCAATGACATGAACCATCTACCTATGAAACTAGAACATTTCAAGTTAATATTAAGTTTTTAACACAATTTCCTCCGGTGTGGTAGCAAATTTTGTGACTGATGTCACTGGTACGGGATTTGCACACTAAACGTAACATGATCAGCTTCATGCTTACTTGGGACAACACAAATTTCATGTAAATGAAGTTCATTTAATGCATGAACGCAACTCAGATCCACTTGCCCTAGTTGCAACTCATCAACTGACACAGTCTCCTTATTAAACTCATCAAAAATCATACTAAAACTCTCAATTTCAACCACAAGTTTCACTATATCACTCTCTACAGTATTTATCCTCTTATCCGTCTCAACAATACTCAACCAATCAATCATCAACATCTCTTTCAATCACTTATCCATCCAATGATTATCAATCATCTGTTCACCACAGCATTTATTCTCCATCACCATCCATCCCTTAATTGGAATATGCTCCCACAGTCAACCAACAACCACAGCAACCTGAATTTCCCCAACTAGACTTGGGTCTAACTGTTCTAGTGTTTAAGCAAGGTGACGATCCCATTGATGCCATCAACCATATGATGTCATTCCTATCAGCTGTCGTCATATCTCGCTATCCTACTACCAACAACCAGTTGAGGAATTCGTCAAAACCTAGGCAACAAGCTATCATCAATGATAGAAGAGTAACTTTACAACCAGTACAGGGGAGACAAATTTCTTTTGTTATGGGTACTACTAGGACCTACACTCGAGGAGCAAGTAGAAGCAATTATGGGAAACAAAGGACTGTTATTTGTTACAACTACAAAGGGGAGGGACACATGTCTAAACAATGCACTAAACCTAAAAGGAAACGGGATGATTCTTGGTTTAAGGATAAAGTGTTGCTAGTACAAGCTCAAGCAAATAGTTAAATTCTACATGAAGAAGAGCTAGCATTTTTGGCAGACCTGGAATTGCCATGAAGTCT
Source organism: Tanacetum coccineum (assembly GCA_026074375.1). Classification (NCBI taxonomy): domain Eukaryota; kingdom Viridiplantae; phylum Streptophyta; class Magnoliopsida; order Asterales; family Asteraceae; genus Tanacetum; species Tanacetum coccineum. The sequence continues at coordinate 39,315 of BQNB010000983.1, forward strand.
AGCCATACAGGACAGTCATTACTATAATGCAGATTATCAAGCGATGTTTGGATGCTTTATGACTCTGATGTGTGAACTCAACCTCAGGCCAAATTGGTTCATGGCGAATTTATCCATATGGTTTAGTTGTTCTCGCTGAGGTACACTATCATGCATTATATGGTAAAAATATGATATTCAAGGTGTGCAGGCGAGGTTGTCTTCTAAACAGCCGGGTGTTGTAAATCATTCAGAAACTGAAATAACCAGTGATAGCAATATCATTCCTTTTTCTTAGTTTGTGCTTGATAATCACACCAGCAGCTGTCTTAGAATTCAAACTCCTTTGCACATCAAGATACACTAATATTATCCATGATATAAAAACTTAAAGCAAGTAACATTAATTCACCAAAGATTAATTGGACATAAAAGTGTCAATGATACTTTAATGCTGAGCTTGAAGATTTAGAGAACAAGTTAAGTTTGAAAGAGGGACTAAAATGTTGATATCTAAAAAGTAAGATAACATTTCATATTATGTGAACAGTTGTCGAGATTGTTCGTCTTAAACTAAACTCTTATTGAATACAATCCCTAAAAAAAAAGAATCTTTAATGCAAACAGTTACTCTTCTCAAAAATGATTTCAAGAAGGAGAATCTAGAAACACTGATAGAGAAATTGCTTTAGAAAAGATATATCACAACTGACTGGATAATTATTGTTTATAAAGAGATCAATCAGTAGCAAACGGTTCATATGGGACAAACACAAAAAAAAAATTTTTTATATGACCTTACACTAAACAGCTTTAGGTTTCAAAGTCCATTTTTATCTGAAGGAAATGCCCAAAAGTTGGAACCCAAAGTTTATGATGGTATTGTCATTAAGAGCGCTAGTGCTTTTTTGTGATTCCGGAGTCTGAAGAGACCAATGCTTGCGATGAGGTGTTGTTCAAAAATGATTTAAAACAAAAGATCCAATGGTTTTAGAAAAGAAAGTTCTTACACACAGTTATTATGATGTTCTAACCTACTTTCTCAGATTTTGAAATACGATTTGTTCCTACAAACTGAATTATCTGTTGAACAAGCCTTTGGGTCTCAGATAACTTTTCTATGTATTCTTCAGATCACTAGTCCTTCTTGTAGACCTACGAAGTCGGGTTCCAAAGACTTCCTAAAGTCGCATGGTAAATACGAGTATGATGAAACTTAAACCATCCATCTTGTTGCTTCGTGGTTATCAAGAAAGAACTGACCACAGCCATCATTGAAGGGCTCGTGGGGGTTTGAACATACAAAAGTTATTTTAGGCGAATGAAATTATTTATTGTAAAGCAATGAAGGACATATTCCATATACTTTTGATCAATATTTAATTAATGAACTTACTGAAGTCTAAAATGTCTTTCATCAAATGGAACAGGTTATGGAACAACATCGTTTAGAGTCCAAAACGTTTGAAGTTAAAATGAATCAAGTTTAAATAAGAACGAACAACTCTTGGAACAAGTCATTAACAAAGATATAGTGAACATAATTATGAATTCTTTTGTGGATAATGCTTCTGTAAAATATGCATGAATGTAATAAAGTATCTCAAACTTGAACTGAGGCTTCTAAACAAAACGGTTTGCATTGAAAAAAAGACTTCGATAAACTATTCAGAAGTTATACAACTCTTAAAAAACATTACATCTCTTTAGAAGTTGATACTCAACTTAATCAGGAAATTTTTCAATGGGAAAATTCTGTTTCAAATCAAAGTGCTCTAAATTTTGATCAATACTTTGAATTAAATGAATTGAAAGATCAGTCACAAGAGAAAGATACGGCCATAAGGAAGTTGAAAGAGAAAATTTAAATCATTATGTGGAATTGTGGAATCGAGGATAAGGTCAAGTAGGGACTAGAGGAGATTGAAACGATTAAATATTGAATTGGATCATAGGGTGTCAAAATTATTGCTGAAAGTGAACAATTGAAATAAGCACTTTTTCACTTCGATTAAAACCAAACACGTTTCGAAACACAAGAACTAAGTGATGCTTTAATTAATCTAAGTCAATCAAAAGTCTGTGGACAATCTCTGATTTAAATGTAAGTCTTCAAGAAAAAGGTTTGGTCATTGCAGCTCTCAAGGATGAATTAAGGAAACTTAAAGGAAAAGATTTAGCTAATAATATAGTTACCAAACATACTATTGCTCCAGAAATTCTTAAGTTTGATGTGGAACCAATAGCCCCTAAATTGTTAAACAATAGGACAGCCCACTCTAGATACTACTTAGGCACTACTCAGGGACAAGTTCACGATTCTATAGGGAAGTAGTTAAACAAGAAAAATCACAAAATCCTCTAAATAATTCCTTAGTCTCTCATTGTAAGTTACCATAACAATTCAAGAGGTGCTTATAATATCAACAAACCTGCCCTAGCATCACAATTCAAGTGTTTAATTAGTGGATGTGACCCCAAAGAACAAGGACAAAAGAGTTAGATTCACTGAGCCATCACATCCTCAGGAAACACAAACATAAAAAATAGCTGCTTCATTCAAATACCTAGTTTCTAACAAACCTATGTTGTCTTTTACAAGAGTAAAACCGTTCTACTAGTGCTAATGGAATTAACAGCCTTCAGGCGATTAAAAAAAGATAAGATTCAGCGAAACACTCAATGAGTAACTCAGAAGTAATAAAGTAGAAGCCACTTAGGTTTGTTAAATCTAGTTTGAAAAAGATGAATTGTGTTATGGAACCTTAACGAACCATGTCAAATGTGCAGCATTCCAAGCTTAATGCGAATTCTGCACTTCTTATGTGTTTAGTGTAATGGTTGCTTGCGGATAAAACGCACCAATTATACATCTTTTCTCTTATGGCGTTATTTGTATTTATTGTATTATTTCTCGTGAACTTTGGGATACTTTAATGTCTAAATTGCTTTGCACGTTCACTTGAAGACTCACTAAACTAACTAAAACTAAAGGAAAATTGTACCTTTGAAAAGAACTTTGAAAGACAAATACAAAGAGAAGATTTCAAGCTAAAAGTACAAGATGTGCGGCTCACTCCACTATTGTACGCCGCACTTACCTATATAGCCGAAAATCGCCGCACTTATACCTAAGTACGCCGCACTTTCCATCTGATGAGAAGAAATAAATGAAGACTTTAATGCAAATGCATTAACACACTAAGTACGCCGCACATATTACCTAGTGCGCCGCACTTCTTCAATCAGCATTTAATACTATCGCATTTAATCACCAAGTGCGCCGCACAATTTCTTGTGTGCGCCGCACTTTTCACCCAAATTCAGCCTATAAATAGAGGACGAAATTTCACTTTCAATTCATTCCTCCCACTCCTCTCTCATTCTACAAATCTTCTTCTTCACACACACACCAATCCTTTTGTCCCTCATCCATAAAAACACCAAAAAACACCACTACCTTTGAAGAATAAAGATCTAACGATCAAGAACGAAGACGGTTGTCAACTTAGTTATTGAAATAATGGAAGTTTATGTTAAGTCTACTTTTGTTATGAACTCCTTAGCCATGAGAGGCTAAATCTCTCATGACTACTCGATGATGTTATGATAATGAATAAGTGTTTGGTATGATCTTGATCTCTTTAATCTCAAGCTTATGTTGCGATCCTATTATATCTTATCTTGTCAGTTTTGCTTATCAACTTGAATTATATAATCATATCGGTATAGGTCGAAAGACCCGTTATGATCTATGTGGTTTTAAAGATTTGTCCATGGTCTTTATCGTTTGTGTCGAGAAATCCATTTTCGTAAATTGATAAACAAATAAGCTTTGATATACTAGTAACTGAATTATTTGAGTGACACATTTGGAATGGTTAACTAAATATAAGTCTTGGGTTAAATAAGTTAGTTTGTGAAAACGTTTTCTGACGAGAAGTCCTTTTTATAAATTAATGCCCCATCTTTGAGGTCAAATCATTTACAAAACTTATAAGTTATTTTGAACTATTCGAGTAGTCATCCTTATTATCATTGGTAAAAATTAAAGGTACTTTTAAAATTGTTAAAGTCTATTTTCTTTTTGATTATTTGAACACTAATCAAATCCCTGTGGAGCGACCTGGTCTTACCTAAAAAGATTATACTACATACGTGGGTTATACTTTTACCTGTGTGTTTCCATATAATTATCCGGTATTTTCAGTCTTATAAATTTAAAGCTCTTGAAACACATCAGTGTCTCTAGAAGGTTTGTTGGTCTTTGGTGCTACATAATCTTGAGGACGATCAGCATCATTAACCACATCTTCATTTGTAGGGGTCTCCAGGTCATCTATTACCACCTCAGCTATTGGTTCTTCAATTGGTTCCTGTGTAGTTGCAAACTTACTGGTTTTAGAACTTTTGGATGGAGCCTTACATATAGAGGTTTCCTTGGTGGTGGATGGTTTCATGAATACTCTGATTCTTTGGTTCTTTTCCTCTTTGTCTTCTTACCCTAGTTTTGTCTAGCAGAAGGGTCTTAATCATCATCCTTTTCATCCTGATGATGTCTTTTGTGGTTCTTGACTGTATCAGCAACTCCCTTATCCATAGCATTTGCATCCTCTATCAAAGCTTCCATGAGAGCATGGTATAATGATTGATTGGCAGGATTTCTGTTGAAAGTCTTGTTTTCATTCATGGTCTGGAAGAGAGCGCTTGTCTGATCATACTCTTTGATTGCCGCCTTGTCAGTAGACTTAATTGTCTACTTCGGCATCTTTTCCTTCTCAGTTTGTTCCTTCTTAATCTTGCTAATCTCTAAAGCACTCTTCTCAGATTCTTGTTCAAGATAAATTTTTGGTGTCTGAATCTTGCTTTACTTGGGAGTTGGCTTCACAGAGTATTTCTGAATAAGGTCTGCAGTGTGTCTCTGTGGTTCCTTTTGAAGAGCATCACCAATTTTGGATCCAAGATAATATCAACAACCGTTGGAACTTGTGATTTGAGAGAAGCAAGAGCTTCAGCAGAGTAATCAATTTTCTTTAGCTCAGACACATTCTTTTCTAATTTTGCAACTCTTAGCTGAACAGCAGTGAGTGCATCAATTTCAAGGACAACAGTGATGACGGTTGTAGCTTCGGTTGTGATTGGTGGTGTAGGGATTGGTGTTGTTGTTTGGAGTAGTACAGGTGGTATGGTGGAGACAGGTGGAGGGGGTAGAAGAATTGTTGCAGGAGCTACTGAAGGAGTTTTGGGTGTAGGTGTGAGGACTAACGGCTCATAAATCACTAAAACATGTATAGTAAGAACGGCTGGAGACTAGATATGTAGAACTTCAGATTGGATTTTAATATCCAATAAAGAGTTGATCTCAGCATCTGTAGTATCCTTAATGGTACCAGTTAAAGAAGTATCAGATGAGAGTTTAGGAAATTGATTACCAAAACCTGAAGATACTGATAATCTTGAGCTTGATGGGGGAAGTTTAGCTTTCTTGGCATCATCCTTTACTTCTTTAGTCTTTTCAGCATCCGCCTTGGCCGCATCAGTAATTTCTTCATCATCGTTCCCAGATTTTTCAGCTTCAGCATTTGTCATCTCTTCATCCTCATCGTCATTTACTTGTTCATCACCGTGTACAAACTCATCATCAGTTTCTTCATCATCATCTTCTTTAGTGTATTCACTCTCTTGTTCAGATCCCTACTCAAGTATAACATTAGCTTTAGAAGTAACCTTTTTCTCATCTGGAACCCCTGGCTTAGTACCAGTTCCTTCATTTGAGGTAGCAGGGACGACTGTGGACTCATTAGGAACCCCTAGTGAAACACTAGTTCCTTCACTTGAGCCTCTAGTACATGGCTGTCTTCTGCTGGTTTTCTTGCTTTCTTTAAGAGCTTGCATTATGTCAGTAGAAAATTGCTCTTTTGGAGTTAAAGATTGAACACCCTTGAGCATCTGAGATGGATCAGGAGACATCTTCTTTGACACACTCAACATATCTTTGAAGGAAATACATGATGGTTTTCTTCTAGCAGGCTCGGGGATAGATTCAGTCATAATCCTTGCATGAGTAGCATAGACTTGCCTTGCTGCTTCCTCTTCTGCAACTTCAGTCAAGCTTATAGATATTCCTAATTCCAAAGCGATGTCTAGATCAAGAATGATATTATCGTCTGCGGAGTTTGAGACTTTCTTCTTAACCACTCTTCTGCTGATAGTTCGTTTTCTAGCATGTTTAGAGTCTGATTCTTCATATACATCAATAGTTTCTTCAGGATTATCTATAGTCTTCTTCCCTTGTGACCCTTTACCTCTGCTCTTCTTAGGAGGAATTTGGCCAATAGAGTATTTTATGAACATCTGATACGACTTTGATTTCTTTATCGCCTTAGTTAGCATAGTCTCAGGAATAGGAAGTCCATATTCTTGAAAGTCTTCGCCAATTTGTACAAATTTCAATCTGCTTACAACACCACCATCTTTAATTGTATGGGTGTGTAAATACTGTAGCTTGGTGAGGGATTTATGTTTAGAGATGAAGTGATTGATAATGATTTTGGTAAACATGGGGTAAGGCATGTTTTTACGTCTGCCTTTCTTGAGCTGCCTGTTGTCGATTTAGAATACAAAGTCTTCCTAGATCAACTCAGGGTAGTCAACATTTTACCTATAGAACATTCCCCATATGATGTTAATCCTGGATTTACTTAGCCTGTCATTGCTTGCAGTTTTACCGAAAAGACACTTGTTAATAATAAAAGCCAGAGTTCTCCATGGTTGATGCATATGGTCCACATACATGCTAGTATGCTTGTACAATGGACCTTTGTAGCTAAAATCAAGGAGGAAGGTAAGAGTAGTCTCATCATCTAGTAATTCAGCAAAATCTACTCCCTGAACTCTTGAACAGATGTCAATGATCTTTCAAAACACTTAACATTGACCAAGCACTTCTTGTTAGCCAAAAGAAACTCAAAAGATTTTGTATCTTTGACCTTCTTAACAGTGTACCAAAACTACTGCATGACAATTTCCGGGACTTCAGCAGAGATAGAGAATGCCTTGTAGCAGGTAGATTTCTTGATGACATCAATGATAACTTGAAAAGTCTATTCCTTTTGTTGAACAGTAGTCTCCAGTCTAACATTAGTGGTACTGATCTTAACTCTTTCTTTAGTGGGAACCCACTTTTCATCATGAGCAGTAACTTGATGAATTTGTTCTTGATTCATGATTCTACTTAAGAATTAACTAATACAGTTCACATACACAGCAAATATATTTTATTGTTTAAGTTGATTATCCTTGATGATTTGATTGATGGTAGACTGTGATTAGTTTTCATGCAATTATGTCCGTATTAATGTACTCTATGAATAAAGTCAACTAAGGTCAATGGTCAAAGTCAACTCTATGAATAAAGTCAACATGACAAGTCAAAGTGATCCTAAGACAAAATTTCCATTAGAGATAAATTAACACATAATCAATCATGGCACAAGATTATTATGACATAACAAACAAGTTTTACACAAATTTTAAAAAATTTGGGCAGACTTTCTTTTCATAAAATGTCATACTTCACACGGAATATTACACATGTCATGTTTCGCATAAAAATACATGTTTCGCACAAGAGTAAGCAAAACATATTTTGCACAAAGTCATGTATTTACATATTTCGCACGAATTATGTTATTACATATTTCGCACGGTTTATGCAAATACATGTTTCACACGAATATGTTATAACATATTTCGCACCATTCATCCTGACATGTTTCGCACAATTAATCATATACATGTTTCACATGATTCCAAACTTCTAACTTAGATTTTACCAATAAAAAACCTTTAAGAATTTATCACACATATCACAAATCAATCATGAACATTACAGAATTGATGAAAACAGGATTTAAGCAACATTTAGAGCACAAAAATGTGAGTTTGAATATTTTCAAATGAGAAACTTATAGCAATCAAGATAAATAACATCTAGGAGACCAATAACATGCATTAAGGGAGCAAACACAGTTATCCTACACACATAGCATAGCACACGAGCAATCCTTATAACCATTTTACTAATAACGAGCCTAGGAACCTACTTTTCCAAGTAAAAAAGATTATAGGAAGCTAAGACAAGTTACAATGGCATAAATATGCAATAGTGAAGCTAATAAACATAAACCCACAAACAAACACGCAATACATACATATTTTGCAGCATTCATATCACGAAAATCACAATATCTCACACACACGTAATTGTTATCCAAAATTGCTATAGCCTAGGCTTAGACGTACCCTAATGATTAAAACCCCTTAATCAATTTGAAGAAACATCAACTTTTATACTTATGAACCCTAAATTAATTTCTAGGGATTTCGAGATCAAGAGATATAAACCAATTCCTTTTACCAAATTGATGTTAAAGGGATATTAAACGTTTTAGAATGTACCTTTTAGCTATAAAATGAGTTTTAAATTTGAGTTAAGATGCGTGTGAAATGTGCTAGAGAGGGAATTAGGTGGGTTTGGTTTTGTGTAAAGAAAGTGTGTGTGCGATGTGTGTAAAAGAATTATAACCGGTCAGTTTTAAAGAAATGGCAAGAATGGTCCTTGTAGTTTATAACATTTTCTATTTTCTTTTTAAACTTAATATTAAGTCTAAACATTTTATAGAATTGACACTTTAAGCCCCTAAAGATGCAAACTTATATTTTAGGTCCTATATTTTGCCGTTTAGTCCCTAACAGTTGAAACAAATAACATCTTAAGAACTTTTTAGTTAAAATGATATTAACTCCCCTTTAATAGATGATTCATTATTGTTTAGAAACTTTTTCTTTTATTCTGAGATGACTTTTGAAAGAATTTGAAAATTTCTCCCCTTCAAATAATGTCCCGTTTTCTATTTAAAGAGTTGTAGACATTGTTTGAGTGATAGAAAATTCTTTTAAAATCTTCTGATGAAAAACTGAGATGATTAATTATTTTTGAAATACAACACCAATAAAATAAAATTTCTCTCATTTGACATAAATAAATGCACTAACGCATACACTCATTTGATTAGATAGCACAGGTTGTGTAGCAAAGTATACACAAGCCTGTGTATTAATATTAAGTGATTCATACCCGAGAAAATTAATTCTCGTTGTGAGGTCAAGTTTTCTTTTTGGCAAAAAACTTGCCTTTAAATTGAAGAATGCTTTGCTATCTGAAATAATAACAAGCTAATGATATGTTTTGAAAACAGTTTGAACTTCTGCTCGAACTTTATTACAGCTCCGTGTCATTATTGAATGACATTTCTAAAGCCGTAAATATTATCGATTTTCAGAAGACATGTCATGAACAATCATATTTTTATATTGAGTGTTGATATTTAGGCCTAATAAAAATACCTAAAAAGAGACCTAACTTTTTTATTGGGCCACTTATCATCATTTAAACATTTAAATTAACAATTTTATATTATTCCTAATTTACCCTTAATAATGTATCCAAAAATCTTGAGTGTAATTTTTTTCAATCTCCAATTCTCTCACTTTTGCATATATCAGTTCTTTAATAACATGTATACGTACTTTTTATCAAATAGTTGATGGTTTCTATTTCTTATATATTTTACCCATGAACAGTGTAGTCAACCAAAGTTCATATATGAATTAGATATCAAGATTATAAAGATGTTAGATGTTCCATGAACATACAAATATGATCACAGGCGAGTTATCATGTTGTTATACAAAAATTATTACAATATAAATAAGCCAATCCCAAACGTGCCACATACGCAAACCAAACATAATTAATCAACACCAACAACGGCAATGAACAACAACATCACCAGAAAATAACATCTACAAACAATCCCATAACATGATTTGTATAAATTTGTTATCAAATCACTATGAATAAAAACCTATCAATTGATGAGGATGCATATGTTATACGGATGGTTTTAAAATTAATTATGAGGCGATGATAACCTACGGCGACATATGAGATTGAAAGGGAAACACACAAAGTAATTGTATATGAGGGTGCTCTTGGAATAAATAAAAATGGTTAGTTAAGTTAACACGTGGCATCTTCACATTTTTAGGTTTAATAATAGGTCTATTTATTTAGGTCTATATATCAATTTTCTTTTATATTTTTTTATTTTTTTTAATTTTCTATTTTCTTTTTATGGATTTTATATTTTTGTATTTTCATTTTGTAAAATTTATATAAAATAAAAAATCTTTTTGAGTTTTTATATTTTTCTTATTTACATATTATATAAAGGATATGTGAGGAGTTACCACGATTACTCTTCCTCTTCTTCTGCTAGACGTTTTAGAGTCTCAGGAGACATGCTTTTCATCCCAAGTTTGTCGATAAGCAATGCGAGTCTTTCTCGTCCCAAAGCCTTGGTGAAAATGTCTGCCTGCTGATAATCTATTCTGACAAAGTACAGCTCAACCACCCCATTCTCCACTTGCTCCTTGATGAAGTGATATCTGATGTTAATATGCTTGGATCGGGAGTGTTGGACGTTGTTGCAACATAGAGCAATGACACTTTTATTATCATAGTATAGGGCATTTTGTTAAATACAAGGCCATAGTCCGTCAGTTGTGATCGAATCCAAAGTATTTGAGCACAACATCCTGATAGGGCGATGTATTCAGCTTTTATACTGGATATGGCTGTGATTTTCTGTTTCTTTGATGACCAACTCACTAATCTGTCACCCAATAACTACATACTTCCAGATGTACTTCTTTTGGTATCTTGGCAACCAGCGTGGTCAACATCTGCAAAAGCTGTTAGTGCAATGCAGGAATCCTTCGAATACCAGAGACCCATATTAATGGTTCCTCTTAGGTATCGAAAGATTCGCTTAACAGCATGTAAGTGCTTTTCGGTAAGCTTTGCCTGATACCAGGCACACATGAATACAGCAAATACAAGGTCTGGTCTACTGGATGTGAGATACATAAGGGTGCCAATCATTCCATAATAACTTGTAGGATCAACGGCTTTCCCTTGTAGATCTTCATCCAGTTTAGATTTCTCCACCATTAGAGTATCCACTGGGTCGCAGGTTTCCATACCATATTTTTTAAGTAATTCAAGAGCATATTTGGATTGGTTTAAAAAAATGCCTCTAGGACTTTGTAAAATTTGTAGTCTAAGAAAGAATGATAGTTTGCCCATCATCAACATCTTAAATTTTGAACACATGACTTCAGAAAAAATTTCACAAAGGTCAGGTTTAGTAGAGGCAAATATAATATCATCTACATAAATCTGTACCAATCAAATGTCTTTGCCTTCTCTCTTGATTAAAAATGTAGGATCCATGGTGCCTTTGGAGAACTTCTAAGAGAGTAGAAATGATGAGAGCAAGTCATACCAAGCACGTGAAGCTTGTTTCAACCCGTAAAGGGCTTTCTTCAGCTTATACACATAATTGGGATTCTCTGGATCTACAAACCCGTCTGGTTAACTAACGTAGACCTCCTCACGTAGAATGACATTCAAGAATGTGGTCTTCTCATCCATTTGATAGACGATCATGTTCATTTGAGCAGCAAATGCAATAAAGATACGGATGGCCTCGAGTCATACAAATGGAGCAAAAGATTCTTCAAAGTCTATGCCTTCTTCCCAATGATATCCCCTCGCTACCAACCAAGCCTTATTTTTCAACATACCTCCTAGTTCGTCTAATTTAACCTTGTATATCTACTTCAAGGTGATAATCATAACACGATCCGGACGAGGTACCAGCTCCCAAAATTTGAGATGTTCAAACTCATTGAGTTCTTCTTGCATGGATTCAATCCAGTAGGATTCCGTCAATGCTTCTTTATAACTCTTAGATTCAACGAAAGAAAGGAAAACATCAAAATAATAGAACAGGGCTTCAGTTTGTAGTTGATGTCGAGTGGAGACGGGTCTAGAAGGATCACCAATAACATTATCAATCAGATGATCTTTGGTCTATTTACTGATGTGTTCAGGTGGTTGATTGACTAAGTGCACATTATTTGGAAGAACAACCTGAGAGGAGGATTCTTCAAAACTTGGTTCTGGAATTAGAAAACCAACATAGGGATTATTAACCATGTGTGCAACTTCAATATAAGGATCTGCTTCTTTAGCACCAGGAGGAATAACATGGGATGGTGATTCTCGAGGAGTTTGTAAAGTACTCGGTGATGGTGCATCTTGATCAACGATAGTTGAGGAAGGTGTACCGGTTGAAACATCGGGTTCCGGAGCAGCAACTTCAGGAACTGGATGATCAACACTTGGTGGAGGACGGAAGTATTCATCAAACAATGGTTGAAGTAGTATATCCCAGTCATTCCTTATTGGTGGGACAAAAGGTGTTGAAGAAGGATGTTGAGGCACGAGTCCTGAACTGAGTGTTCCAGGAGTCCTTTCATTAAGTGCGGGTCCTGAACTGCTTTGTTCAGAAGCCATCACTGTCAGCTCATCAAAGTCTACATGTATTATTTCCATAATTCTTCTGGTACGTCAGTGGTAAATTCGGTAAGCTTTCTTTTCAGGAGCATATCCAACGAAAATACCAACATCGGCTTTAGCTTTCAGCTTGCCCAAATCTTCACTATCATTAGTTAGATAACAAAGTGCACCAAATACATGAAGGTATGAGAGATCTGGTTTTCTATCATGCAGGAGCTCATATGGTGTTTTTCCGTAACGAAGACGTATAAGGGAACGGTTTTGGGTGTAACAAGATGTGGCGACTGCTTCTTCCCACATAAATAATGGTGCTTTAGCTTAAATCAACATGGTGCGAGCAGCCTCTACTAAAGTCCAATTTCATCTTTCAACAACCCCGTTCTGTTATGGAGTATGCGCTACGGATGATTCATGAGAGATACCGACATCTTCATAATATCTACGCAGAGTTTGATTGACAAATTTTGTACCATTATTTGTGCGAATATTCTTGTTGCATTTAAACGAACTTGTATCATTTTTAGAAACTTAATAATGAACTCTAGAGCTTCATCTTTCGATCTTAAGAACTTAACCCATGTAAACCGAGAGTAATCATCAACTATTACTAGAATATACTTCTTCCCATTATTACTTTCAACACGCATTGGCCTGCAAAGATCCATATGCAGCAGATAAAGTTTTTCTTGGTTGGTGTCTTCAGATTTTAGTTTGTGAGATTGTTTCTTACTTTTTCCTAACGAACATGCATAAGACAAGTGATCTTTTCCAAATTTCAGTTTAGGGAGACCTCTAACTAGACCTTGTTTAGCCTATTGATTAATGGTACCAAAGTTCAAGTGAGACAAACGTCGATGCCATAACCACGACTTAGTCTTAGAAGCCTTTGACAAGAGATAGATAGGAGAAGACTTCATCATATCACCAATGGACAATGTATACAAATTAGTTCCCCGAGATCCCGTGAGTAGGTCAACACCTTCAAGATTGCAAACAAAACATGTGTGTTTACGAAAAGCTACTTCAAGATCCGAGTCACAAAATTGACCAACTGAGAATAGATTATGTCCGAGTCCCTCAACATAGTAAACCCTAAAATGGCAATATTCCTGATTTTGATAATCACCGCAACCCATTATCTTAGCAATTTAATCGTTACCAAAATTGACAGTACTAAGAAATTTATTGACAAAATTGGTGAGCTAAGAGCGGTTTCCGGTCATATGCTTGGAGCATTCGGAGTCCAAATACCACAGAACAATTTGGACAACCTGTAATCGATAAGAGAAGAAGATGGAACATTAGAAATAGTGGATTCCCCAGCTTGAGTAGGTTCCAAGTTATTAGAAATCCTAGATTCTATAATCTTTGATTTGCTACTCGAACCTACAGATTTTATTGCTTTGGGTCTCCTACTATAAACCTTAATTCACTGAGTTGGTGTAAGAACTAATTTGATAGTGGTTTCCTTAAGAGGCACTACTTTAGTGGAGGTGAACCTAGTTAAAGGGCACTTATTTCCGACTATAGTGAAAGTACGTCTTGTAGGTTTCCATTTATAACTAATTTCAGTAAACACTTTACCCGTAGGTTTCCATATTTGCTTCTTATTTTTACTCTTAGCAGGTTTAAATTTAGATAACACATTCACATCATGAACATAGTCAAGAACACATTTATCATGATTTTCATCAAATAAACATTCATTACATATAGCACAAACAGATTTAGAATTCGCATTTAACATAGATTGCATGACATAAGCATTACATTCAGTTTTGACAACATGATTCTTTTTATTCTTCCTAGACTTAACGCTCCTAGATTGGTCTTCTACTTTATTGGTCTTGTTGCTACTTGATGATTGTGAGATCCTATTGTTCTTTGTATTCACCTGTGGGCTTTGATCTGCTAGCACTAGTAGAACATTTTACTCCTGTAGAATGCAACAAAGGTTTGTTCGAGTCTTTTATTTTGTGAGAATCGACATGTTTTTGAGTGTTGCTTGAAGATGTGATAGGGTCAGCAAACCTAACTTTCTTGTCCTTGTTCATTGGTGTGACAGCAACTAATTTCTCACTAGGTTTTGTTAAACTAGGGCATGTCTTAGAAACATAGACTAACAATTCATGTACGTGTTTTGTAAACACGCAAGCATATTCTAAGAGAGGTTCACTAGGATTCTGTTTCCTAGCGCGTTCTACAAGACCACGTATGGTGTTAGTATTTTCTATAGTCTTCTTAAGATAATCTGCATGGGCATCCCTATTGTTCTTAAGTCTATGAAAATAGGTTCTATGTCTAACTTGTACATTTCTGGAGTAATAGTGGTGGCATTATCAAGCATATTTTTACCTTTTAATCTCTTTAATTCATTTTGTAATTCTGCAGTAGCAAAAACCTTTTCCTGAATTTGAGCTTTTAAATCAGCATTTTCCATAGATTTAGAATTCAATTGAGCAATCAAGGAGTCACTGTGTTCTTTAGAACAAGTACGTGTCTCTTTAATTGAATCAAATTGATCTTTGTAAATCTTTTTCAAATGCTCAATTCCTTTATGCAAAAACTCGTTTTTAGAGAGTAATTTGGCCACACTATGCTCCAATTCAATGTTTATGGTTTCAATCTCATCAATGTCCTTTTTCACTTTAGCAGGATTAGCATTATCTCTCAAAGAATGAATTGTTTCCTTTAATTTGCTGATTACAGTGTCCTTTGCGTGAAGCTGAGCTTGCAAATCATTTTGTTCAAAATATTCATAAATTTCAGGAGCATTTTGATTAACACATGATTTGTCTTTTTGAAAAATTTCTTGGTTTAGTTGCATGGCAACTTCAAGAGAAATGCAATGTTGTTCATGGTTTGAAAACCGTTTTGAAAGTTCAATATAGGCATCATTCTTTTTGACAAACTCAGCTTTAAGTTTCAGACACTTATTGCTTATATCAACAGGCTCATTGATCTTTTCATAGAATCACACATGACAATAGAAGAATTCAATACAATATTCATAATTTCATGAGATGTGATTTTATACAAGAGTCTATTGTTTTCAATCAAAAATTGTTTTTGTTGAATTTCACAACATTTCCTGTCTACAAAGCATTGTTCCACAGCTGCTTCCATTTGGGTGAAAACAGTTTGTACTTTAGTGATTTCATCAGGAAGACCTTTGTCAAATTCTTTAAAGAAATCTTTTAACTTGTTTAACCATGGAATTATTTCGGTTAGAAAAACCTTTTTGGTATGTTCAAATCCCTATGACCCTTCAGTGATAGCATCAGGTGTGGTTCTTACTTTTACCACTTTGTCAAAATTAGCAAGATGAAATCTAAGTTTTTTAAGACATTTATTTACCAAACTTACTTTTGGAAGTTCACTTGGAACCTCAATTTTAATAGGTGTATTTGAAGTACTAGGTTCTTCAGAGTTCTTGTTAGAACTTTGTAACCAAAACATTTGCTCTACAAACAGTTCTTGTTATGGAACAAAACGTTTTCCAAAATCTTCAGATAATTTATTTAACTCAGAATAATTAATCATAGTAATATTAATTTTCTCTTTCTTCATAATTGGATCATTTTATTTTTAACCATTTTTAATCGACTCTCTTCAGCTAAAATCAAAGTCTCTTCTTCATCAACCACAGGAATATCAGCATGTATTTTAGAAAGCACATTACCATCATACAAGGTTTGCTTAATCCGCTGAGCTCTTTTCAGATAAAAGGGATTTTGATATCCAAGTGTTTGTTTATGTGTGTTATCTTAAAAAACTTGTGGCTTTGTTAACATGTGCATAACTTGCGTAGATTGATACAACTTACAGATAATACTTTCTAATTCTCTATACTTGTTTTCTAAAACAGTCTCTTTGTCAATAGATTTAGACTCTCTTTCTTTGAATTTCATTTTAAAACTATTAAGAGTTGTTAATAAGGATTCCTTTTCCTTGACATGTTTAGAAAGAGTCTGTTTAAGTGTATCAATCTCCGTTTCAAATGTAGCAAACTTTGTATTTTTCTTCTGAATCATGTCATCCATTTGTGAATCAATAAACTTTTCATGACTACTTAAATCAACATTAAATCTTTGTTCAAGAATTTAAGCTCAGTGGTTAAGGATTCATTAACAATCTTACTTTCATTATTAGCCTTGTCCCAATTGGTTACATGATTAGACATTTGTTCAAACATAGATATTATCATGGAATTTTGGTATGCAAAAGTATTAGTATTTTAGACAATCGCATGTTGCATTTCTTGCAGATATTGAGAGTACAGAATGATATTACTATCACTTGTTAACTCATTATCTGGATAGTTGACAATAGGTGATAGTTCAGAATACTATAGCTTTTGTACACTTTGATTCATCATATCATTTTGAGAAGTGTCAGAATATGGTACCTCAGAAAGAACATCTAAATCACAACTTGAGAGATTGGCCATAAGAACTGCTTTGGCTGAAGAGATATCATCACAGTCGGGATCATAAGCATCTAGATTATAAGTTTCGAAAGCTGCATTGTGTGTGATTGTCTGAGCAACTTGACCATCAGTAACTCTAGGGTCTGCTAGAAATGCTAACTGCTCCTCATCTAATTCTTTACCCTCAGCTTGTGCTTGAACAAGCAATACTTTCTCCTTAAACCATGTTGCATCCCTTCTTCTCTTTGGCTGAGTGCACTATCTAGCCATATGCCCTTCCCCTTGACAATTATAGCACTTGATAACCTTTGCTTAACCTAATGTATTTCCCTACGAACCTGAAGCATTCCTTTGTGATTCTAAACCAACAACATTCTGACCTTGTCTTCCTTGAACTTGCTGAACAGTGACTCCACTGTCTTGAACAGTAGCTTGATTCCTTGGATTGAAAGAAGATATGAGTTGATTATTGGTGGAGGGATAACGTGGTGAAAACACAACTGACAAAAATTCCATTTCTTTGTTCATACAAGCAATTGGGTCATCACTAGGAAGAAATGTTGGAACAGCAAGACTAGAGTCTAGTTAGGGAAACTCAGCTTGAGGTTGTTATAGAATTGTCGGAGGTGGATATGCATTTTGAGGAACAGAAGGTTGAGTGTGGCTAAGGTTAGATAGATATGTAGTTGGGTATTGTTGTGGATGATGAGGTGCTCCATAAAGATTTGATTGTGGCGGAGAAGAGTACACATGTTGAGTAGGAGGTGAAAGTTGTTGTTGATACTAAGGAGTGGTGTATTGAGAATGATAGTTATTGAATTGCGACGGTGGTTGATGAAAGTTGGCAACTAAGGCAAGTAGGTCTGGAAATCTTTCACGCATAAAGCGAACTTCATTAGCATGTGCCTCGTGTTGTTCCAAATAAGCATAGAGTTGATCATGGTTCGACGTATGCAAATATCTTGTTAACTTAACATCAGTCACAAATTTACCCCATTCTGGTGGAAGACTGTTCAAAAAACTTAGTATTCACTTGAACTAGTTGCATTGTCATTTGAATGATGTTCATGTCATTGATAAGTTGATAAAACCGCAAGTAATACAGATACAGTGTTTCACCTTTCACATGAGATAACTTATCAAACTCGTCAAACAGCTTACACACACGTTCTTGCTTTGACAATGATGTGCCTTGCATAAGTAGCTTAACTCTGTCCCATATGTCGTTGGCAATTTTGTGATGATTGACGAGAGCGTAGACATCTGGTGGAAGACCTTGAAGAACAATGTTGGTAGCCTTAAGATCACAATCAGCTTGAAGCTTTTCTTTGTCGGATAATTCTTCATGAGTCTTGAGCCTAATAGCACCATCCTCTTGTTCAACAGTAGGCCAGACAAGTGGACCGTTTTCAACTGAATTAAGTATTATCCGTCCATGATCCTTACCTTGAATATAGAGTTTCATTCAACTTTTCCAAGACTCATACTATGGTTTGTCAAGCATTGGAGGACGATTGTCAGCACCAACAACAATCATAAATTCAACTAAGGTAGACATCTTGAAGTGATTGTAGTAAGATAAAAACTTGATCGAACAGTGATAAAAGAGGGTTGTGTTAAAGAGTTGTTGTTGAAGGTGATTAAGATTATTATTCCACGAGATTTTACAAATCTTAACTAAAACCGAGAAAATACCAAGTTATTTTACGGGATTTTACAAAGTAAGACAAACCGTAGAAAAATAAAATCTTTTACTGATCAGTGTAATATTTCGCACGAATTATGACAGTGTAATGTTTCTCACGGTTTATGTAATTGTAATGTTTTGCACGGTTTATGTGAATTGTAATGTTTCGAACAGTTTATGTAAATTGGATAGAGTTTTGTTTTGTTCAATTACGTATTTCTCACGGTTTATTACGCAACCTGTTTCGCACACCTGTTACACTACATAAATCGCATACATGTTCCCAAACTTATTTTGCACAACATATTTTTCATAACCTAGAAAAATTTGAGCAGAGTTTTGTTTCGCAAGAACACATATTTCGCAAGAAACAAACACTTGTAATAAGTCGCATGATTTACTTATTTCGCACGCTTACATAAATCACACAACCTCCATAAATCGCACGCTTACATAAATCGCACATTCAAACTTACGTATTTCGCACGCTTCAACAAAACACAAAAAACACGTAAAAATCACCTATAAACACCCTTTTTGACGTTTTACCTTGATTTTTCTTGTACAACTAAGTATCTTAGGCCTAGCTTGCTTAAAACACAAACTTTAAGGCTTTAAAAACAAAAATCTATGTTTTAATTTTCGAACCACGAAACCAAGACGAGACCAAAAATTCAAGCATAAACAAGATAAAAACACACACAAACTCACGATATCACCCCATAGAGACTGATACCAATTGATGGATCTCAAACATACAATCAAAGATGACTAAATAAGAAGGAAATTCTAAAGAGAGAAATAGTATGTTAGAACACTTAGTGAGAGAAAGAAACTTGTATTATCAAAATGAACCAACCACCCTCTCCAAGGCATGGAGAGGGTATTTATACCCTTACATTGACCCGATATATTGGAAGTGACCGAGACTTTTTTGAATTCCTAACACAACTTACATTTGGTTCTCTAAATATGCCAAACCCGTTAGCAACGTGCTTAAGTGGGTACCAAAAGTTGTTGTTTAATTTGATAGAAAATTCAAAAAGTTTTTTCTGTTAAAAAAATTTAGAAAATACAAAAAGAATTTCTTTTATACAAAATTTCAAGAAAAAAAAGATTTTTTATCTAAAAAGTTTAGAAAAAACAAATAGATTTTCTTTTATTCAGAATTTTATAGAAAATTCAAATAAGAGTTTTGGTTTCTATAATGGCTTGTAATCATTTCAGATTATAACCCGAGCTTCATTTTTTATAGTTGTTGGCTACTTCAGGTCAACACCCGTGCTTTAAAGAAAAGAAAATATTCGCTTCAGAGCATTACTTTTTTGATAAAAGATGAGAAGACTTCTTTGATTTGAGTCATTGATAAATATTTTTCAAAATTTTTATGTGGTACTTAAAAGGTAAAATCAAGTTGTTTAAAAAGTTAATGATCTCAAGTTGATGAGTTACAATCGAATAGAATTTTAAAATGTGGTACTTTCAAGATAAAATCAATTTTAAAAGGTCTTCAAATCGATGTACTCTTTCTGAAAAGTGTCCAAAGAAATAAAGGTCTCAGAAGTGCAAAGAAATAAAGGTTTTATAAAAAACTATAACGAAGATACGGTATTTTTCGAGAGGGAGTATTCATGAATATGTTGTTGAAAAGTTTTCAGAAATTTAAGGAAATGGTAAATTGTTTACATTTCATCTTAACATATCTGTATTTTTGCGTTTTTAGCTCCGTGTTAAAAATGTTTCTCGGTATATGTTACGGGGGAGTGTCTTTACGATGATTGAAACTTTCAAAAAATTAAATTTTTCTTCTTCATATGATGTTAGTGAGAATGATGAAAAATAGATAGAGAGATTTTTAAGGAAAAATAGAAAGAGAGAATTGAGAAATCGTATACTTGAAAAAATGAAAGTATATGTCGTGTGCTTCAAAAGCAAGAACAGCACATGAAAAGAAAAAAAGAAAATTATGCAAGAAAAGAAATGCCACCGCATACAAAGACAGACATAGTACGTGTTATAAAATTTCTTGATCTTATCAAAATCTCATGATCTGATTTCATATTTTCATCATGGTTTTCATGAACATCTATTCTAAAAGAATTATCTTGGCGTATGTTGATTGAGTTGCACAGTATGATTTAGTTACTCTCAAATACTCCTATGATCTTCCAGAACCGGAATTGATCTACCCCGGAGTCTACCTTCCAATTTATGAAAGTTCGGTCTAGGTGATGGAGTTTGAGGTGCAAATCAAAATGTTTCGAATGCCAAAAGGACTTAAGAAATAAAGCTTTGAATGAAAAAGAAAAAATGAAAATGATAAAGCTGTCGAAAGTAATGAATATGATGCAGAAGAATCAAATGATAAGCAAAATGAAAAGGTTGGAGTTGAAAAGTAAGAGGCTTTTTATAAGAAAAAAAAAAGAAAAATAAATGGTGTTTCTCCTACACTAGGATAGAAACCAGGTCAACTCATAATCTATCGGATTTCATTCGTTGATTTCTGGTATTGAAGTAGACATCATGGACCCAGTGATGCAAATGCACAACCCCTCCTAGCCACTTAAATACTTCTCAAAAAAGAATTGTTTCTTCTCACGGAGATTAAAAACCATAATCAAACGACTTCTCATTCCGAGAATGTTGGTTTGAATAAAGGACATATCTGCTCCAGTCCTTACTTACTAAAAAGTGCACAAGAGTCTAGAGCCAAATTGATATTCAATGAAAAATATTTAGGACACAAAAGTACATTTTGTATTAAACATCAATAATACAAAATGGTACATAAGTATATGTCATCGGACATTGCCGAACATCTGGAGTTGATACTATAAAATAGTATTCACAATGATTGAATGGAAATCCTACCAGTGCTAACGTCATGCCAACGCTGAACGTAGGTCACTATTTGAAAATGATTGTTTAATGATTCAAATACGTGTTAACTAGTAATCTATGTGATCTAGTGGTTATGTGTTTCCCAGGGTAACACAACACTAAGTTCACCAGAGATCAAATCTTATTTGGATTTCATGATCATTTTCCGCATCCTTATCATCGAGATATTGATTTGATCATATTTTCAAATATTTCATCGAATCTTTAATTTATTTTTCTTTTTTTCAAAGCATGATATTTGGGATGTATAACTTCCATGTTAATGTGGAAGATGGTTCTTACTCTGATAATTCTCCATTTCATCTTCTACAACATACAACAACAACATTTCTACCTTTCACAAGCATGACATCTTCAACGAATCTTATAATGACAAAAGTTTCTTTCAACCTTCACGAGAATGATAGCAATCATATTTGTTGGTTTAAGGGAGCTTATGGGTTATTTTATGGAGTATGTTTGTTTATAAAGGGGAAAGGTTTGATTCTTAAAGAGAAAAGAAATTTTTTTTATTTCAATTTCATGGACTTCAAAGGATATTCTTCACCAGGAGCTTATTTTGTAAGCTTATATGATCATGATGAATCTTAATCATCATGAGGGGAGAAGATATAAGCTTGAAACGTAAGGTCAATTCAAGTATATGAAAGGGGAGAAGATATAAGCAAGAATATATGGGACAAATCAAGATACTAGCAAAGAAATTGAATCAAAGAAATCGTTATGGTAAAAGTAGTTTGATTAAGAAGATAAGATTCGTATTCAAGATTGAGGTTACTTCATCAAGTGTTTTGAATAAGCTACAATCAAAGTTTACTACTTTAGTATTCAGGAGATGGATATGTGATTAAGGGGGAGCTTAAAGAGTATGAAGATTCATGTGAAAAGTCAAGTGTTCAAGCTTTTTACAATGAAATTCTCAATCAATATCATCGTGTTTCAAGATCTTTCGTCAGCAACATTATATGATTGAAATCTACATTCAAGATCAAGTTCAAAGATAAAGATTTCATATAAGATGTTAAAGATTCAAGTTGCTAAAGAAGATCAAGTTAGCTTTTGAGAATGCTAATTTTGAGTTCGAAAGTAGAGTTGATACCTTCAGAGATAAAGTATCATATATAGGGAGAAAATTATATCTGGAGAGATATATTACAAGGTCATCCTCAGCTTTCATAAAGAATTCTCAGCTTTTTCGAGCTTCAAAGAAAAGGAAAATGACAAACTACTTCAGAATCAAGTGTTCAAGCATAAGGAAGAAGTCATCATCAAAAATACAATAAGGATAGTACCCAAATAGATCACTTAGGGGGAGAATGTTGGAAATAAAGAAATAATCTACTTGTAAGCATTCTTATAAAGTGCATGGACTATTTGTGTCTAGATAGGAAAGTTAAGTCAACAATCTAATAAGGCTATAAATAGGGTAGTTATGCCATGATTAGATGTAATAATTTCATTTAATCAAAAGGCAAGTTAGGTATTTCTCTCTCTAAACACACACACTAATTACACCTTTATCTTTACATACTAGTCATCAATCAAGATATATTGCTTAATACATCTTTTTCTACAATCGAGTTATAACGAAAGTCTTGTATCTATGGGATCAAGCCTAGATCATTGGGGATCTAGTTAGGGTTTGATAAACTTCCAAGGGGAAGGCTTCTAGAGTTATAGGTTAAGTCGAATCATGGGTTCTTAGGGGTGGATTCTGAGGGCGTAATACCATATGTAGTAACTCTTCTGTGTGAGTGCCGAGCTTTGTTGAAAGTCAGTGGAGTTAATTGTAATACTGTTTATAGTCCACCATAAGGATTATACTAGTGTAGTATCAGAGTCGTGAATTCACAACTAGTTGTACGGAAGGTCCAAACCCCCCTTCTCGAACCAGTATACATCGTGCTGTCTCTCTCTATCTCTATCTACTCTTTGTTCATATTGCAAAGTAGATTAGTTCATTACTTAATTCTTTAGTAACTTGAAGTTTTATAAACTTCAAAGAAGTCAAGAAAACCGTATTCACCCCCCTCCACTACGGTTCTACAATTGGTATCAAAGCAGCTTACTCAAGTTTTCAAGCATTAAAACCTTAGATTGTGATGTCATGTAGGGTTTATTTTAGAGTATTCAAGTTTTAAATTTATATTTTGCCTACTTTACCTAAAACAACACGTTAACGGGTATCGATCACTAAGAGCAAGAACTAATCTTTTTATAAGTAACAAAATTTTTGGTTAACCAACTAAATTAATTAAAAAACTATGTTAATCTCTATCTATGTTTAAACCTATGCTAAACCTATGTTAATCCTAATTCTAACGGATAAAGGGGGTTTAGCCTGAGAGACTGGCACAGGTTCGTGGTAACTTAGATCAACTTAAGACACAATAACACACATAAGTAGACAAACAAAAGATAGAAGAGCTGTCTAGCCAAATATAAAGAAAATTGTATTAACCAAGATAAATCTAATTAGAAAGTTGTTAGTTTAATTTAGTGGCAATGAATACTTATCTCGAGGCGGCATATCATTCTTAAGACTTAGGCGTTACTTCTTCCTAAGACCTAGACACATAGAATTCTGTCATAAATTGAACGCATCCGCATAAAGCATCCTATTTGCTGATTATAATCTATCTTAGGGATTAAAGCAATGGTGATCTTGTTAAACTCTAGCTCATAGAGACTTTACCCACTTACTGCTTAATGGCAATTTATATACTAGTAGTCCACTGGTCAAGTCTTTACCAATTGATTAAGAACGACTCCGTGATCCAAGTCACTTGCCATCCCAACTAAGCACACTATTCAAAAGATAAGATAGGTCATTATTTGTGATCCTATTGGTCTAGATATATAAATCACTATATGGAGAGCCATCCCGACATCTAGCTAACGTGGTCGGTATCATTAGATCTAGTTGAATCATAGGTCGCATACAAAAACACGTAAACAAGTATAAATTGATAAACACAAATAAGCAATCAACGATAAATTAAGCATTCGATATAAACAAACCAAACATTTAAATCTTTATAATCATGGCTACTACCCAAGGGTATTAGCCCTTAATCATTGTAATCAATACAAAAGTAATAATTCAACCAAGGTAAACTAACCGAGTTAAACGAATGATACCAAAAATCGAACGATTACAAAAGTATAGGAGTTTACAAAGTGTTTTCTATGGAATTAGTAGCTTTGCTTGACCTCTTCTGCTCTTCTTGTCTTTTGAAAATCGACTTTTGTGGTTAAGGTATCAAAAATATAACCAAGCACACTGAAAACCAGTTTTTAAAAGTTTTCTATTTATACTGTCTGGAATTTGGTTGATACGGCGTATTGAGAGAGATGGATACGGCGTATCGAGGGTTTCATAGAGTAGGGACCATGTTCGATATCTTCCAGAATTATTACTTTATATTGAATACGACGTATAGAGTTCTCCTGGATACGGCGTATTGAACTTTATATCTTCGTGGTTTCTTGTGAAGTGCAGGCACTAATACGTCGTATCTTCCTTGATGGATACGGCGTATAGGATGTCAAAATCAGTTTCTTCAAATGTCTTCGTTTAAGCTCCAGAATGCGTGCCTTTTTGCTAATCTTCACCAAGTACTCCATAATTACTGCAAATCTCAAATACAAACGATTAAGTAATAATTCTTGTAATAATTATAAAAAATGGGTTATTTACATGGGATAAATGATGCTATAAAAGTGACATTATTTGATGTCATCAAATATCCCCCCACTTGAATCCTACTTGTCCTCAAGTAGCCTTTACAAGTTTATGAAAATGTATCCCTAAGGATTTTTTTCCGTTAAACATTTATTCGATCAATTACAAGTACACAACCAAACACCTCACGAAATAGGAAGATGAAAACACTCAAATCACTCAACTAATTTATGTGGTAACATGCAACTAATTCGCTCAATTGCTCGGTCGTCATAAGTTTGGCAAGGATACCCATCTCCACCACTAGAGTTAAGGAGCAACAAGTTTATAAAGGTAAATTGGGTTTTTTTATAAGGCTTATAAGGGTTTGATCACTTTATCTAGTTTCTACTGATACCAATATTCCAGAAGGGCGACAAAGACCACACATACACACCCGTAACGACAGGATAGACACATGTGACTGCTCACTCCCATCTCGAATAAGCTAAAGAGTAGGACTAGTAAAGTGATATAGGTTATAGATCTTCTAACTTTCACCAAAAGTAATAAACCAACAAGGTGGCTGAATCACACATACATGGCCGTAACGACTAAATAGACATGCATGATTTGATCACATCCTCATTCGAGTAAAACTTAAGGTTAATAATTAGGAAAGGGAAATAAATTATTGTTAAATAAAAATTACGAAACAAATAGATTAAGTCCAAACAGATAAGGTACAAGTTGCTAGATACTTTTTTCCGACAGTTACCATGATTAAGACACAACTATATACACAAACGTCTTGATCATTGATAAAAAAACAGCAACCTAAGTTGGCGTTCCCGTAACGGTCAACTCCCAATCATCCCATACTTTACATACTTTTACAAAGACAAGTGGCGGTATCTACCACTTTATAAAAAACTTTACGTCGTTGGTTTATAACCACGTATCAACGAATAATCGATCCTTCAAATAATATCATCGGTTTAAGCTTTAACGAACCAACTATCTTCAAACTTTCCTCCTCTTTTTTTGTTGCAATTTTTTAAAAAAATTGATTTTTTTTAAACAAACCATACTATGAATCTCGGTGTAATTTCACCATCTTCACCACCATAATAACTCCGGATAATTTCTTCCATGATTCTTCATTCTTCGGACGTACCAATAATTGTGATGGTAGTAAAAATACATGGAGTTTTGACTAATTTTTACATTCCCATTGCAATGTGCAAATTTCCCAACCATACCAGAGATAGAAAATGACGCAGGACACAGAAAATACATACTTTACACTTTAAGCAACTAGCAACTGATAAATGAACTTAATCTAATAGGGGTAGGCTAAGGTGTAAAGATGTAACAAAACAAATAGTTGGTGTTATCCTAAAGGATTGGCTCTACAAGTTTTTCTAAGGGTATCTTACTCTTAAAATGAGAGTAAACAAAGCAATTTTTAACCATCTGGTTTTAAACTTTTACAAACTTTATTCATATAGTTAATAGTATCTATAAATTTAACCTTTAACTTTGATCTTGGCAAAATAGTTCCTGTATAGTTATACTTTAGAATAATGACATTTTTCAGCCGCCGTTTAGTTATAAATTTCAGGAAAGTTACATTATATACCCCTATGCATGGAAATATTTGCCAATAACAAGTCCAAAAAGCCAGATGCACGCTTATTTTGATTCAAAATGATATGTGCAGGTATAGCTTATTAGATAAGCTAAAATAAGATGTTTTAATAGTACCCTAAATGTTTAGAAAAAGGATTCGTTGCTAGAAAATCTAAACGTGTTATTTTTAGGTTTTAATAAAAAACACATGGGTTGAGGATTCATAAGCTTCAACAAGAGTTTATATATGAATCTTATGAGTATTATGAACATTTATAATACTGAATATAAAGTTATGAAACAAGATCTTAGGCTTACTCTGAGCTAATATGGGTAGAAATGGGTGGGATTAGATTTTGGGTCGTATAACGCCTTAATAATGGACTTCAGGCTTCTTTTTTTTCTTGCTTCTTGGCTTCTATTATAAGCTTAGGGACTTCTCTTGATCTTCATTGGTCTGAGTTAGAACTCCATTGAAGAGTATATGAGTTTTTGAGATGTGGTTTGAAAAGGGTGTGGAGTTTGGCTTATATTTGAGACCCTTGTTGGCCAAGTTTTCTTAGGGATTAAGGGTTAATATCTGTAGTATGATGACTAAGGATGCCTAGTGATGAGTATGGGAGGCTATGATGTTGCTAGCAAGGTAAAAAGGTGGTTGAGGGGTGTTTGGAAGGTCCACAAACTATGAAGGAGAACCAAGGAGGTGATGTAGCAAGCTTGGTGGCCAAGGAAAAGAATATAGGTGCTTGTAAGCTACTTGGCTGGCTGCTTGGTGAGTCATAGTGGTGCTTGGGTTTAAAAATGGGTCAAAATGGAGCAAAATGGGTCACGAGTTGGTTTAGGGCTCGATTTAGGGTTTTGGACTTTTAGATTGAGTTAGGGTTAGGGTTTAGGATAGATTAAGGTTTAGGATTAGTGTTAGGACTGAGATTAGGGCTTAGGATTAAGGTTAGGGCTTAGTTTTAGGTTTTGGGTTTGTTTTTGATTAAAGTCTAATTAGTGTTCTAGGATGAATTAAGGGGTTAGGTTAAGGTTTAAAGTCATGCAGTAAGTGCTTGTACCTTGTACAAAGTGGTAGTAAGAAACCAAAGTGATTTAGGAGGTAAATTTGACCTAATTTCGACTTTCTTGGCATTATTGACTTATAACATTGAAGCTTTAATGTGTTGTAACTTGATTCTAGGAGGGAAAGATATTTGATGTTGTGTATTGTCTTGTACAAATGCCTTTAAAGGCTCATGTACATACTTTTTTATGTATACCATTTAACATATAAGTAGGGTTTTGTTATATAACGTTAAGTTTCAATGCTTGTTTTGTAATACGTTTTGAAAAAGTTCGTTATATGGTTATGACTTGGTAACAATGATATTAAGTTATTGACTTGCTATTAGGATGTTTACATGATATAAACATTGATATAGATGGCATTGGTGGAGGTTGCGCGAGCTCATTTACTTTAGAGATGCAAGTTACGTTGCATAATGAGAAAGAAGAAATATTTCCTTGTTAAAAGGTGGTTTATATATTAGATGGATAATATTGTGCATCTAATTTAATAGAATGGATAATTAAATTAATGAAACTTACGGGTTGTTAAGTCTCCCTACCTTATAAGAAATCTCGTCCCGAGGGATTTAGTTGGATGCCAGTAGGGTGTTTGAAAACAGTTGTGGATATTTGGCACGAATTTGAATTCTTCGCGGTTCCCATGTATAATTTTGGTCCTCTTTTAGAGTTCCATCGTACTTTGATTATAGGAATACGACTGTGTTTCGGTGCTTGACTTCTCGATCATATTTCCATTGGGTCTTCCATAAAGTTGGCTTATTTTGCATGTTTGAAGCTCTTCATTGAAATGACAAGGGTATTCGTTTAGATTAGCATTTTCTTTAGATTAGAAATGTTGAAAGTACTGTGGACATTACTAAGCTCTTTAGGAAGCTTTAGTTTATATGCCACTGGGCCAATCCGTTCAAGGATTTTGAATGGTCCAATGTACCGGAGGTTAAGCTTTCCTTATTTTCTGAATCGGATGACACCTTTATGAGGTGATACTTTCAACATAACACGATCTCTAACTTAAAATTCTAAAGGTTAAGTCTTATTTGATGCATAACTTCTCTGCCCGGTCTCTTGCAGACTTGGCAGCGTTGTCGAAGCTTGAACTATCCTTTTTAGGTGGTTTCATTGGTTTATTTTTGGTCCTGTAAATGAAATTCTCTAAACTTTGGCCCAGCAAACAGGTGATCTGCACTTTTGACCATAAAGTGCCTAAAATGGTACTGCCTTGATACTGGCATGGTAACTGTTATTGTATGAGAATTCTACCAATGGTAAGTGTCTTTCCCATCCTTTTCCAAAATCTATAACACAGGCTAGAAGCATGTCTTTGAGTGTTTGAATGGTCCTTTCACTTTGTCCATCAGTTTTGGGATGATATGCCGTACTCATGTCTAATTGAGTACCCATATAGTACTTTGTAAATGATTGCCAGAATCTGGATGTGAAAAAATGATTGTTACGATCCAAATTGATTGATATAGTTCACCTCCATGAAGAGAGACTATTTCTTTGATGTATAACCTTGTAAGGGTTTCCATACTATCTGACTCTCGAGTAGGATGATATGTGCAGGATTTGAGATAAGGCGATCGATAATGACCCAGATTGTGTCATGTCCGTTTGATGTTTTGGGTAGTTTTGTGATGAAATCATGTTTGATTCTCTCCTATTTCCACATAGGAATCTCTGGTTGTACCAGTAAGACGGATGGCTTCTGACATTTTTCTATAAACTCTTGAAACTTGTGTAAAATTTGACAATCATTATTTCAGCGATGATTGCCTTCAGGTTAGGCCACCAATAGAGTTTTTAAGATCCTGATGCATCTTGTCAGAAACTGGGTGAATTGAATATTTTGATTTATGGGAATCATGCATGATCAAGTCTCTCAGATTACCAAAGAGTGGTAACCAGCTTTGGTTCTTAATACAACGAGTTCCATCAGGATGTGTTTCAAATGCTTTATCCATTCCTAGTAAGTTTTCAGCCTTGATGTTTTCTTCTTTGGTGCTTCGGTTTTGAGCTTAAGATTTGTGAGGGTGTAAGTTTTGATTAATGGTCAATAAATAATGATCTAACTCCAGAGTGGTTTGATTTTCGTTCCTTCGGGCTTAAGGCATCTGCTACGAAATTTGCCTTTTTAGATGGTGCGATTTTTCTTAATCGTTAATCTCCAAGTAATTTCTTACAACGACGTTGTGTTCATGTTCAACTCTTTCTAATTTATGGGTTATGCTGAAATTTTTATGATCAGTGAACACAGTACACTTTGTACCGTATAGGTAGTGTCTCCAAATTTTAAGAGCGAACACAACTGCTCCTAATTCAAGATCATGAGTGGTATAGTTTTCTTCATGAGGTTTGAGTTGTCGATGATTATGCAAATAAACTTTTCTTCTTTGCATTAACTACTACTCCCAGACCTTGAGGGGATGAATCACAGTAAACAACAAAATAATCGTTTCATTTTGGTAATGCCTAAATTAAGAGCTTCTCCAAAAGCTTGTTTTAGTTGTTGGTATAGCCGACTCTTGATCTTTCGGCCAAGATATTACTTTCTTGTTTTTATGGGGTTAATGCAGTCAATGACTTTTGCAATTTCTTCGAAAAACCTTTGATGAATCTCCGGTAGTAGTCAGCAAGTCTTAAGAATTGACGTATTTTTATGTGTGTAGTAGGAGATGCCCAATTCTTAACTGCTTCAATCTTGGTGGGGTCAACATGAAGTCCTTGACTATCAATTATGTGTCCAAGAAATTGCACGATATGAATCTAGAAATTACATTTGGAGAACTTGGCATACAACTTCTTTTTCTTGAGTAATTCCAAGATTATTCTCAGATGATTTGCGTGCTCTTCTTTGTTACGAGAGTAGATAAGAATATCATCGATAAACACTATTACAAATTTATCCAAGTATGGTTTGCACAAATGATTCATGAGATCCATGAATATAGCAGGCGCGCTGGTTAAACCAAATGGCATTACTTGAAATTCATAATGTTCATATCTTGTTCTGAAAGCAGTCTTGGGAATATCTTCATCCCTAACTCTCAGTTGATGATAACCTGATCTTAAGTCGATCTTTGAGTAAACACTCGAACCTTGAAGTTGGTCAAATAAGTCATCGATCTTGGGTAATGGGTAACGATTCTTTACGGTAAGTTTATTCAACTCCCGGTAATTGATACACATTCTGAAAGATCCGTCTTTCTTTTTAACAAATAAGACAAGAGCTCCCCAAGGTGAAGTACTTGGTCGAATAAAACCTCGGTCTGCCAACTCTTAAAGTTGGTTAGATAGTTCCTGCATTTTTGAAGGACCTTAATCTATAAGGTGCTTTGGGATACAGGTGTCGCTCACTGGAATTAAATCGATTTGTAATTATACTTGACGAATGGGAGGAAGTAAGGTAGATCTTTAGAAAAACTTATAGGATTTTTTTGACTACGGTATGTCTTCTAGTCGTTCTCGTCGACGTCTTTTTCCATTATTTGGGGGGACTACAAAAACTTGACTTCCCCTGTATATATACCTTTCGTTTTTTATAAGTGAATTGAGATTTAGTAGGGTTTTATTTTGATCACCAAAATGATTAAGTTTCACCGTTTGATGGAATGTGGACGACTTTCTCGTCCACAGATAATTATGGCATCGAATACTTGGACAACCAAATCTATTCCAACGACGACGTCGAAATACAGAGTTTAATCGGCTAAGATCAATTTTGTAAGGTAGATTTAAACAAATTCAGACCACAGTGTTGCACCTGAATAATGGTGTTTGTGCTTACTAAGTTTCCGTCAGCCATTTCGATATCGTAAAAGGTATCTATTGTAATGGGTGGAATATTTAGCTTAGAGGCAAGAGATATGGATACGAAGCTTTTATCGGCTCCAGAATCAAATAATACTCTAGCTAGATGTTGGTTTAGAAGGAACATACCCGTGACTACGTTCGGGTTTTGATGAGCATTCCTATCCCTTAGCATGTAGGCTCTTCCCTGGGCATTGTTGTTGGTGGTCTTTCGGCACTGATTTGCATAATGCCCTTTCTCTCTACAGGCATGGCAAGTAACTGTCACTGGTAGCAGATTACTTCCAGTGGCTGGCCCTTTGTTTCTGCAGTTCTTGGTCAGATGGCCTACCTTGTTGCAAATATTACACTTAACAGTGCAAGGTCCTGTGTGATGCAGAGTGCATTTCTTACACAAGGGACGGTTTCCAGTATCCACTTTGATTTTCAGTTGGGGTTCGTTTGCATATAATCATAACTGGTTTCATGTCTTCTGTTCTGTTGTGGTTGGTGATTATTGTAGCGGTTGTTGATGTTACGGTAGTTGTTGCTGTTATTGTTACGGTAGTTGTTGTTGTTGTTGAAAGTTCTTCTATCGTCAAACTTTCATTTATGATCACTTGATACTTGCACCGGAGTGTACTTTGTTACCTGATCCATTAACCTCTGGGCTATGTTAATGGCTTCCTCTAGAGTTTGAGGTTTAGGGCTTGATGGCTAATACTTTCCCTTCAATACTTCACGAGGTAATCATGATGAAATCTTCCATCATTTTCTTAGAATTAGACACCATAGTGGGACACAAGGTTGCCAATTCCTGGAATCTTCTTACATATGTCTTGAGATCATTCCCCTTCACAGTCAGATGGTAAAATTGTCTTCTTTCATATGGATTCATTGTCAGGGCAATTTTTTTCTTTATCAAAAGTTTCTTGAAATTCAACCAGGTTATCTTGTACGCTTTTCTATACACTAATTAGGTTGGGCAAAAGAATTCCACCAAGATAGAGCTTCTTCAGTTAAAGTACTAGTAGCAAACTTCACCTTACAGTCTTTGGTACAGTTGCTACGGGATAAGCACTAGTTTAGTTCTTTCAAACCAGCGGATGAGACCAATAGCGCCTTCCGTACCTTTGAAGTTGATAGGTTGGCAGCTCATGAATTCTTTGTAGCTACATTGTCTTGCCACATGAGCTTCTCTTGGTGTGGTGGTATTATCAGTATTTTCCATGTTAGTGGCTTGTACTTCCAGAGCTGTGGTAACACTGTCAGCAACTAGTTTCCTAATGGCAGCCAGAGTCATGGCTAGCGCTTCAGATGTTGACATCCTTTTGGGAGGCATTATATCAACATAGATAACACATAATAAGATATGATATACAAGTCTTAAAATGATTTAAAGTTCAAAAACTAAACATTGTCACTATAGTGATAGCGGAAAATCTAGATAATTCATATCCAAATAAGTATTTAGAGATTTATTTAGATATCTATGGTACTGAATTCATGTAATGAAGATCCTAATGATGAAGACGGAGATGAGAGATCGTAATATAGAATATAGGATGAGTATGAAACAATGAAGTATAACGGGATCACCATTATATTATATCATGAACAACTTGCCTTTGTACTGTACATAGTCAAAATTTGACAAGTGTTGTTATTTATACCACACATCCCGTGGCTAGGTTCTAACAAAAGCTATAACTAGTATCTAATCTAGTAGTCCGATGGTCCTTCCTGGCTGTTCTTGTGTTCATAGATTGCATTCAGAAGACCTTCCTTATCTGCTTGGTGACGAACCTGGATATCTTCGATGATTTGTTCTAGATTAGCAATCCTGAAGCGAGCCAGAGCAATCTTGTTGTTATTTCCCATTTGCTTTCTTTGAAGTCTAGTAATTTGAGTACGAGCCTCTTGGAGTTCAGTTTCCAGATTGTCAAAATCTTGTTGTATGATCACCCGACCTTTTCCAAGACCTTCTATTTTGTCTTCCATGTGCTCAATGCGGTCAAGAGAGAGCTCATCTAGGTGATTCAAAATTTCCTCAATTTGTTCCTTGTGACGTTCCAAACTTGTCTTATGAGAACTTTCTCCTATCTTAAATGCTTGAGGTAGGGCAGAAGTAAAGGATGATGATCGGTCATGACCTCGTTTCTTAGGTGGCAAGATCTCTTCAAGACGAAAGAAATCTTGGGGATCAAACATTGGTGATAACATTGGAGATGGAGGCACAATAGTTGGCGGTGGAATAGGAACTTGTGGTGGAATAATAGCATTATATGCATGCATGACCTTCATATAGGGGTCATCATGAAAAAGTGAAAGAGTTGGTGAAGCTATTGGAACTAAAACAGGTGAATTATTTGAAGATTCAGAAGAAGTATTTCCCGATGAAGCTGGGGAATAGTCCGGGGAAGTCGGGATATAGTCCGGAAAGTTAGAGGAAAAAGCATCCTCAATATCATAAGTAGAGTGGTTGGGAGAAGACATCACTCTGTTAATAACCCAACGGTAAATAACATAAGTTATTTATATAATAGTATAATAGTTATGTATCTTTACATACTATTCGGGAGATGTAGTAGCACAGAGGACTTTCTTGGATAGAAAAAGAAAATTAATTATAGTTAAGGTTTCAACCTTGTTCTCTATAACCGTGGCTCTTGATACCAATCTGTAACACCCCTATATTGACAAATATAGCAGCGGAAGCTAATCTGGGGTATTACTTCATAGTACAACAGGCATAATCATAGAAAACTATTCATAAAGAGACGTTTTGGAAAATTTAGTTATCATTCATTTATTTATCAGAGTTTTACAAAAAGAGGTCCCAAAATATAGAAACATAAAGTTTGAATGATAACACTTTAGCCATCTTCAAGTCCGTGCCACTCCATGCCATAAGTTGCTCAATTACCCGAGATAAAATGCTAAAAAGATCAACAAAATGGTTGAGTGAAATTCATAGGTTTATGATAAACAGTTTAAATACAAGTCATCATAAATAGTGGGTTACGTTGTTATACACCCATAATGGTAATAATTGCAATGCAGATACAATTATCATAGAAAAGAGTATTATTGCCCTAAGCACATGACACCGAAGCCTTGAGATAATCAATAATCACAAGTAGTTGCCCCAACGGGTGCCTTTGCCAAACACCCGCATAGTTTATTTAAATGAAGTGCGTTTGGTTACCAAAAGTACAAGTATACCAACGGGGGAGTTCAGTCCCAAGTAGATCTATTCACAGCAATCACGCTTACTCCGTAGAGTAATTAACGGTTCATGATAGACGGTCTTAATCGCAAAAGTAGGGACTTAGGCAATAACACATCAGGATAGCATACAGTTGGAAAAACACTTGTATTCATGGTTTATAGCATGTATCTCCCTCGCGGGTTTATGAAACATTTCAAAGATTTAAAATGCGAGACTATGAACTCACCTTAACATGGAAATCTGATTGATGGCAAAAGTATATCAAATGAAAGTAACGGCCTCGTCACACAACCTGGGGTAATATGTCAAGTCTTAGTTTGATTGTTTATGTTTCAAAATTTCATGAAGTTTAATATACATATTACTTTGATTTATTAATTTATGGAAATATTGTATCACTGTTCGGGCTATCATAATTCAGAGGTCATGTAGTAAACGTTTGAGGAGCCAGAACACTTTAAATCGTAAATCCAGCAAACCCGTCAAAACGTATACTTAAATGAAACCCTTCCCATGAAATTCCTAGTAACGTGATACGATAAGATTTTAAGTTTCTTCAAAAGCTAGTCGATGATAAATTACATTAAATATATAATATAATTGATTTATAATGCGTCGATCGATGATTAATAACGATATATGTGTCAAGTTTTAATAAAATCAAGTCTTATAATATTTATATATCTTTTTATAATTTATATAAAATTATCATATTTTATGTTTTTAAGAATGCAAAATGGCAATATATACCCTCGTTTTATAAACTTTTACAAATTTAGTCCTTTATATATAAAGTATATATAATTTAATCCTTTAACTTTAGAACTTGGCAAAATAGCCCCTTGTAGTTATAACTTTAGGAAAATGACATTTTCAGTCCCTCTAGTTATAAATTTTAGAAAGTTACGATATATACCTCTATGCATGAAATATTTGCAAATCAAGTCCAAAATTCATAATTTGATATTTTTGAAATCCAAAAGAGTTTTGCAGGTCATGGCTTATTAGAATAAGCTAAAATAAGATGTTCTAACGTAACAAAAGTTTAGAAAAAGGATTCGTTAGCTAGAAAATCAAAACGGGTCGTTTTTAGGGTTTTAATTAAAAACGCATGGGTTTGAGGATCCAAGGCTTTAACAAGGGTTCATATAGGATCTTACAAGCCTTATGAAAGATTTAAAACAGATTGTGAGCTTATTGAACAAGGTGAGGACTTACAAACTTGAAAATGGGTCGAATTGAGGGTTTTTGGTTTGTACGCCTAGAAAACGCCTTCAATGGCTTCTTTCTCTTGATTCTTAGCTTCAATTCTGATCTTAAGGACTTCACTTGATCTTCCTTAGCTTTATTTAGAACTCCATTTGTATGTTTGATGAGTTTTGAGGTGTGTTTGAAATGGTTTGCATGTTTCGGCTTATATAGGGTCGAATGACCCTTGGTGGCCAAGTTTTCTTGGTGTGGTGGCCAAGTGTTGTAGGGAGATGACTAAGGAATGCTAGTATGATGAGTCTTTAGAGCTAGGAGTGTAGCTTTGAATGGTGGAAGGGTGTGGAGGGGGTTCGGTTATCATAGGGGTGACAAGGAGGTGTTTGTTTACTTGGTGAGCAAGTGTGGTGATGGAGGTGCTTGGGAGGTTGCTTGGTGATGTGGTGGTGAGGTCATGGTGGTGCTAGGATGCTAGCTTGAGGTGCTTGATTGATTAAAATCCGTTAAAAATGAAATAAGAGGGTGTCGGGTATGTTTTGGTTTTGGGTTTGGGTTTTAGTATCTAGGACGTGGATTAGGGTTAGGATTAAGGATAGTTTAGGGTTTAGGATTAAGGTTTAATGTTAGTATTAGGGTTTAGGATTAAGGTTTAGGTTTAAAATGAAATTAGGGTTTTAGGGTTTTTGATTAGGGTTTAGGGTTTTAGATTAGTGTTTTAAGATGATTTAGGGTTTAGGTTTAGGGTTTAGAAGTGGTGGTAAGAAATTAGAATGAATTTGGAGGGAAAATGGCAAAGTTTGGATTTGTGCTTCTTGGATTTGTATATTGAGCTTAAATGACTTGTACATTTACTTGGAGGGAAATGATATTCGAATTTTATGTATGGTACTCTTGTACACATGTTTTGGAAACTTGTACATTCATTTTGTAGGTATACATTACATATAATTAGGGTTTTGATATAAACGTTAATGAATAAAGTTCATTTAATAGTAACGTTTTGAAAAGTACATTAAATGGATAACGTATTTGGTAAAAATGATATTAGAACATTGACTTGACATATTAGGATGTTTACATGATATAAACATAGATATAAATGACATTGGTAGAGGTTGCTTGAGCTCATTTACTTTAGTTATGTAAACCACATTACATAATGGAATAAAGCAAAAAATTTCCCTGTAAAAAGGTGGTATATATAATAGATGGATATTACAGTGCATCTCATTTAATAGTTGGATAATTACAGTGATGAAAATTATGGGTTGTTATAGTCTCCCTCCGTTAAAAGAAATCTCGTCTCGAGATTTAGTTGGATGCCGGAGTGATGTTTGAAAACAGATGTGGATACTTGGCACGAATTTGATCTTCGCGTTCCTACGTAAATTCTGGTCCTCTTTTAGAGTTCCATCGTACTTTGACTACAGGAATACGACTTTGTCTTAGTTGATTGACTTCTTGATCTATAATCTCTACTGGTTCTTCCAAAAAGTTAAGTTTGTCATCAAGCCGAAGCTCTTTCATTAGAATGACAAGGGATTCATTAGATAAGCATTTCTTTAGATTAGAAACGTGGAAAGTATTATGGACATTTATGAGTTCTTCAGGAAGCTCAAGTTTATATTCCACTGGACCGACTCTGTTAATAATCTTAAATGGTCCAATGTACCAGGGATTAAGCTTTCCTTATTTTCCAAAACAAATGACACCTTTTTGAGGTGATATCTTTAACATAACACGATCTCCAACTTGAAATTCTAAAGCTCTTCGTCTTACATTGGCGTAACTTCTTTGCCGATCTCTTACATCTTGCAAGCGTTGTCGAATTTGCACTGTCTTTTTAGTGGTTTCATGAATTATTTCTGGTCCCGCGAGTTGAACATCTCCAACTTTGGCCTAGCAAACAGGTGATCTGCACTTTCGACCATAAAGTGCCTTGAATGGTGCTGCCTTAATACTGGCATGGTAACTGTTATTGTAAGAAAATTCTACTAATGGTAAGTGTTTTTCCCATCCCTTTCCAAAATCTATAACATAGGCTCAAAACATATCTTCGAGTGTTTGGATGGTTCTTTCACTTTGTCCATCGGTTTCAGGATGATATGACGTACTCATGTCTAATTGAGTACCCAAAGCCTTCTGTAATGATTGCCAAAATCTGGATGTGAAATGACTGTCACGATCCGAGATGATAGGTATTGGCACTCCATGCCAGGAGACTATTTCTTTGATGTATAACCTTATAAGGGTTTCCATACTATCTGTTTCTCGGGTAGGGATGAAGTGTGCAGATTTAGTAACGCGATCTACAATGACCCATATTGTGTCATGTCCACTTAATGTTTTAGGAAGTTTTGTGATGAAATCCATCGTTATTCTTTCCCACTTCCACATAGGAATCTCCGGTTGTACCAGTAAGCCGGATGGCTTCTGATATTCTGCCTTAACTCTAGAACATGTCAAACATTTGCCAACATATTCAGTGATGATTGCCTTCATGTTAGGCCACCAATAGAGTTTCTTTAGATCCTGATACATCTTTTCAGAACCTGAGTGAATGGAATACTTTGATTTATAGGACTCATGCATGATTAAGTCTCTCAGATTACCAAAAAGTGGTAACCATCTTCGGTTTTTAATACAACGAGTTCCATCAGGACTTATTTCAAATGCTTTGTCCATTCCTCGTAAGTTTTTAGCCTTGATGTTTTCTTCCTTGATTGCCTCAGTTTGAGCTTTGAGAATTTGTGATGGTAATTTTGGATGAATGGTCATAACTAATGATCTAACTCGGAGTGGTTTGATTCGTTCCTTCCGGCTTAAGGCATCTGCTATGACATTTGCCTTTCTAGGATGGTAGCAGATTTCACAATCGTAATCTGCAAGCAATTCTAGCCAACGGCGTTGTCTCATGTTCAACTCTTTCTAATCAAGGATATGCTGAAGACTTTTATGATCAGTGAACACAATACATTTGGTGCCATACAGATAGTGTCTCCAAATTTTAAGAGCGAACACTACTGCTCCTAATTCGATATCATGAGTGGTATAGTTTTCTTCATTAGGCTTAAGTTGTTGGGATGCATATGCAATAACCTTATTTCTTTGCATTAACACTGCTCCCAGACCTTGATGGGATGCATCACATTAAACAATAAAATTGTCATTTCCTTTTGGTAATGCTAAGATTAGATCTTCACATAGCTTCTGTTTTAGCAGTTGGAAGGCTGACTCTTTGTTTTCTCCCTAGATATACTTCTTGGTTTTCTGGGTTAATTCAGTCAAAGACTTTGCAATCTTTAAGAATCTTTGATAAATCTCCGATAATAGCCGACAATTCCTAAGAATTGATGTATTTTTGTGGGTGTAGTAGGAGATGTCCAATTCTTAACTGCTTCAATCTTGGCGGGGTCAACATGAAGTCCTTGACTATCAATTAAGTGTCCAAGAAATTGAACGATACAAATCCAGAAATCACACTTGGAGAACTTGGCATACAACTTTTCTTTCTTGAGTAATTCTAGGATTATTCTGAGATGATTTGCGTGTCTTCTTTGTTACGGGAGTAGATAAGAATATCATCGATGAACACTATTACGAATTTTTCCAAGTATGGTTTACACACATGGTTCATGAGATCCATGAATACAGCAGGTGCGTTAGTTAAACTAAATGGCATCACTTGAAATTCATAATGTTTGTATCTTGTTCTAAAAGCAGTCTTGGGAATATCTTCATCCCTTACTCTCAGTTG
This sequence comes from Tanacetum coccineum, assembly GCA_026074375.1. Taxonomy (NCBI): domain Eukaryota; kingdom Viridiplantae; phylum Streptophyta; class Magnoliopsida; order Asterales; family Asteraceae; genus Tanacetum; species Tanacetum coccineum. Next base: position 79,152 of record BQNB010000983.1, read on the forward strand.
ATGATAGCCTGATCTTAAGTCAATCTTCGAGTAGACACTCGAACCTTGAAGTTGGTCAAATAAGTCATCAATCCTGGGTAATGGGTAACGATTCTTTACGGTAAGTTTATTCAACTCCCGTTAATCGATACACATTCTGAAGATCCGTCTTTCTTTTTGACAAACAAGACAGGAGCTCCCCAGGGTGAAGTACTTGGTCGTATAAAACCTCGGTCTGCTAACTCTTAAAGTGGGTTAGATAGTTCCTACATTTCTAAAGGAGCTAATCTATAAGGTGCTCGGGCTACAGGTGCCGCTCCTGGAATTAGATCAATTTGGAATTCTACTTGGAGAATGGTAGGAAGGCCAGGTAGATCTTCAGGAAAAACTTTTGGGAATTCTTTGACTACTGGGATATCTTCTAGTCTTTTTTCGTCTGACTTCCTTTCCATTACTTGGGCTATGAAAACTTGACAACCTTGAGATGTATATCTTTTTGTTTTTATACAGGATATGAGATTTAGTCGGGTTTTACTTCGGTCACCTCGAATGATTAAAGTTTCACCTTTGATTGGGATGTGGACGACTTTCTCATCACAGATAATTCTAGCATGATACTTGGATAACCAATCCATACCAATGACGATGTCGAAACTACCAAGTTTGATCAACATAAGATCAATTTCGAAATGTTGGTTTAACAAAGTCAAGGTGTAACCCTGGATAACAGTGTTTGTGCTTACTAGGTTTCCATCATCCATTTTGATATCGTAAAAGGTATCTATTGTAATGGGTGGGATATTTAGCATAGAGGCAAGAGATATGGATATGAATCTTTTATCGGCTTCAGAATCAAATAATACTCTAGCTAGATGTTGGTTTAGATGAAACATACCCGTGACTACATTCAGGTCTTGGTGAGAATTCCTATCCCTTAGCATATAGGCTCTCCCCTGAGCATTATTGTTGGTGGTCTTTCGGCACTGATTTGCATAATGCCCTTTCTCTCCATAGGCATGACAAGTAACTGTCACTGGTAGCAGATTACTTCCAGTGGCTGGCCCTTTGTTTCTGCAGTTCTTGGTCAGATAGCCTACCTTGTTGCAAGTATTACACTTAACAGTGCAACGTCCTATATGATGCAGAGTGCATTTCTTACACAAAGGACAGTTTCCAGTAAACCCATTGTTTTTAGTTGGAGTGACAGCATAAGACCTGAAGGTTTCCTGTCTCCTATTCTATTGTGGTTGGTGATTATTTTAGCGGGTGTTGGTGTTGGTGTTACGGTAGTTGTTGTTATTATTGTTGCGGTAGTTGTTGTTGTTGAAAGTTCTTCTGTCGTCAAACTTTCGTTTATGATCACTTGATACTTGTACCAGAGTGTGTTTTGTTACCTGATCCATTAGCCTCTGGGCTATGTTAATGGCTTCCTCTAGAGTTTGAGGTTTAGAGGCGGTAACATTCCCTTTAATACTTTAAGGCAATCCCCCGATGAAAACTTCTATCATTTTTTCAGAATCTGGCACCATAGTGGGACATAAGGTTGCCAGTTCCTGGAATCTTCTCACATATGTCTTGAGATCATTCCCCTTCACAGTCAGATGGTAAAATTCGTCTTCCATCTTCTGGACCTCAGTTCGAGGACAATACTTCTTTATCAAAAGCTTCTTGAATTCAACCCAGGTAATCTTGTAAGCTTCTTCTATCCCAATAGGTTGGTCAAAAGAATTCCACCAAGATAAAGCTTCTTTAATTAAGGTACCAGTAGCAAACTTCACCTTGCAGTTTTCGATGCAGTTGCTACGGGAAAACACTAATTTAGTTCGCTCAAACTAGTGGATAAGACCAACAGCGCCTTCTGTACCTTTGAAGTTGATAGGTTGGCAGCTCATGAACTCTTTGTAGCTACACTCTCTTGCTACATGAGCTTCTCTTCGTCTGGTGGTATTATCAGTATTTGCCATGTTAACGGCTTATGCTTCCAGATTTGCAGAAACACTATCAGCAACTAGTTTCTTGATGGCAACCTGAGTCATGGCTGATGCTTCAGATGTTGACGTCCTTATGAGAGGCATTCTATCAACATAAGACAACACATAATAAGAATGATATAACAAGTCTTAAAATGCAATGCTTATTTTTGAACTTTATGCATTTTTAACAATAGTGATATTGAAATCATAGATACTTATTTGATATGAATTCTAACAAGCATCTAACTTGTTAGTTTATTTTCTAGGGGTCACGGTAAGATTCATAATGATGAAGACAGAGATAATGATGCATATTATTAAAAATTTTCGTGTATCGTTATCTCCAATGAACGACTTGCCTTTGTATTGTACATAGTCAAAATTTGACAAGTGTTGTTATTAGACCAACACATCTCGTGGCAAGGTTCTATCAAAAGCTAAACTATATCTAAATTTCCCTAAACGGTAGTACCGATGGTCCTTCCTGGCGTTCTTGTGTTCATTAGATTTGAAATTCAAAGACTTTCCCTTGTCTGCTTGGTGACGGACTTGGATTTCTTCGGAAGATTTATTGTGTGATTAGCAAATCCTTAAGCAAAGCCATAGCAATCTTGCTGTTTTATTTACCATTTTAGCTTCCTTTGAAGTTTATCAATTTGAGTACGAGACTCTTGGAGTTTAGCTTCCAGATTGTCAAAATCTTGTTGTATGATCACCCGACCATTTCCAAGACCTTCTATTTTGTCTTCTACGTGCTCAATGCGGTCGAGAGAAAGTTCATCTAGAATTCAAAATTTTGTCCTTAATATTTCTCCTCGTGACGTTCAAACTTGTTCTTACGAGAAGCTTTCTTCTCCTATCTCAAATGCTTGAGGTATGGCAGAAGTAGAGGAGGATGATCGGTCACGACCTTGTTTCTTAAGTGGCAATAATTCCTCAAGAAGAAAGAATTCTTGAGGATTAAACATTGGAGATAGCATTAAAGATGGAGGCATAATAGTTAGTGGTTGAATAGGTGATTCTTTAGCATAGTATGCATGCATGACCTTCATATAGGGTTATTATGAAAAAGTGAAAAAGTTGGCGAAGCTATTGGAACTAAACCAAATGAGTTATTTGAAGAGCTAGAATAAGTTTTTCCTGGTGAAGCTGGGACATAGTTCGGGGAAGCCGGAATATAGTCAGGAAAGTTAGAAGAAAAAGCATCCTCAATATTAGAAGTAGGGTAGCTGGGAAAAGACATCATTCTGTTAACAACCCAGTGGTAAATAACATAAGTTATTTATATAATAGTATAATAGTTATGTACTTTACATACTATTCCGGAGATGTAGTAGCACGAAGGACTTTCTTAGATGGAAAAAGAAAAGTAGTTATAGTTAAGGTTTCAACCTTGTTCTCTATAACTTTAGCTCTGATACGAATCTATAACACCCCCATTTTTGACATATAGCAGTGGAAGCTAATCTGGGGTATTATTTCATGGACAATAGACATAATCATAGAAAACGACTCAAAAGAGACACTTATAAAAAGATAAAAGTTACATTCATTATTTCATCAAGTTTTTAACCCAATAGAGGTCCCAAAATCTACATGAAAACATAAAGTTTGAATGATAACAGTTTAGTCATCTTCAAGTCCGTGCCACTTCGTGCCATAAGGTGCTTAGTTACTTGAGATAAACATGCTAAAAAGTCAACACAAAGGTTGAGTGAAATTCATAGGTTTATATTAAACAGTTTGAATACAAGTTCAATAGTGGGTTACATTTTTATACACCCATAAGTGTAATAATTGAAAGAAGACAATTATTATAGAAAACAAATATTATTGCCCGTTGCTCATGCATCGAGAGCCCGCCCCCCCCCCCCACCGCCCTCACCACCCCCTCCCCCCCCCCACTCCTTGAGATAATCAATATCATAATAATGCCCCAACCGTGCCTTTGCCAAACACCCGCATAGTGTTTCAAATGAAGTGCGTTTGGTTACCAGAAAGTATAGGTACACCAACGAGGAAGCTAAGTCCCAAATAGATCTATTCACACACTGGTACAAAAACTGGTATTCGTCACACATGTTGTTTTTTAAACAGCTACACAGTCAGATATTTATGTGACTAAATGTACCAGAATAAAATAAACAGCCACACTTGAACTCATTTTCTGTGACCATTTCGGAATTTCATTGTCACACATTTGAATATTTATGTGACTAGAGGTAACTGGTAATTTTTTGTTCATTATTTAGTCACTTATAATTTGGGACGTGTGACAGATACAAATAAGTTTGAAACATTAGTCACACTATATATATACATATGTGACAAATATATTGACACAACTGAACATGTGACAAAATCCATATATGGTCACATGAAGTAATTGTGTATGTGGCTAAATCACATAGTCAAGTTTGTCACACATTATTTAAAAGTGACTGCTATTTTTTATTGAATATTTAGCAACATATGAATTTAAAATGTGTAACACCGGTCTATGATATGTGAATGACGGGACTTCAAAATTTAGTTTCCATCTTAAATTTTCATTCTCACTTTACCAAAATTTTCATCTCAATTCAAACCAAAGTTTTCAATCTCAAAAAACCCTAACCCCCTTCTCCACAATCTCTCCTGTCACCATAACCATCTCCCTCCCACTTTTCATTACCTTCATAAAACCCTAAAATTTTCCCCTCTTCACTTTCACAACCCCAAATCTTTTAACCTTATCTCCCGCTTAACACTACCACTTAGCCAACGTCACACACCACCGCCACCGTCGCACACCATTGCCGTCACAAGTCGCTTTCGTCACACAACCAAGCCGTCAACAAACTAATCAAATTAGGAGTTACCAAACTGCTACAATTAAGGTTGTTGTTCAATTAACCTTTTTAATATCTCATTAATGTTGTTAATTTTTATTCTGGAATAAGATGTGTATGTTTATACTTTTTCTTGTATTGCTAGGTAATAACGTTTTGATTTTGGAATGCAATTGTTAAAATTTATTGTTTCTTTATGACGGGCTGTTGATAAAGGTAGTTGTTGATGAGGGTTTTTGATGGATAGTTTTTTATAGGGGTAGGGTTCTGATGACGGGTTCTTACATAATTTGGCTGATGCCCGGTTATTTGATGATAAGGGATCTGATGGGGGTTTCTGATGACGGGTTCTGATGGCGGATTTCTTATGACGGGGTGCTGATAGAGGTAGTTGTTGTTGAGGGTTTCTGATGGGGGGTTTCTGATAGGGGTTTCTAATGACAGGTTCTTATGACGGGTCTCTTATGATGGGTTGCTGATGAAGGTATTTGCTGATGGAGGGATCTGATGGGGTTTCTGATGACGGGTTCTGATGGCGGTTTCTTAAGACGGGGTGCTGATGGAGGTAGTTGTTGTGGGTTTCTGATGACGGGTTCTGATGACGAGTTTCTTTCTGATGGGATTTTATTTGCTAGTAATCACTTCGCGAGGCGCATGGCTATTAGGAAATCATGGATGCAATCAAGGCTTCAAATGTAGTAGTTCACTTTTTTTTGTGGCTCTGGTAAGAAATCTACATAAACTCATTAAAATTATTTTCCTTTCTTATACTGCATTAGAACTAATATGTGATTGTCTCATGGATTTATTTGAAAGTAGCAACTTATAATGAAATGGGTCATATGTTAATTTCAAAATATCTTATATCTTGCTAACCGGTAAACAATTGAAACTTGTAACTGAATTTAACATGTTTACTCATCAATATGTTGTTATTTGGTTATCGTGATATGTAGTTAACTGGTAAACGATTGAAACAGATTGAGTGAGTTGAAGGCTCTCTAAAGTCAGTTTCTAATGCATACTGAAGATGGACCAAATTGTTTTTGGGTAGACCCTATCAGCCTTGTATCTTAACCGAAGCCTATTTTGACCAGTTACCAACCCACCTGTTTTACTACCTTCATTTCATTATTACTTGACTTGTTTTAATTGATTAAACTTAAACTTGGATGTTTAGCTGTTATAAGATGGATATTGTCTGTATGCTGATCATCATTGTTTTGGATTTAGGGACCTGGAGGTGTTACAGTTAAGAAGACTGGAATGTCTATTATTATCGGCATCTATGATGAGCCAATGACTCCTGGCCAATGTAACATGATTGTTTGAAAGGCTTGGCGACTACTCCTTGATCAGGTTCTTAATACCTTCGGTATGATCCATTTCAGTTTCCTGATTTAATTTTCATTTAATTGCATCGTTTATTCCTTTGCAAACAAGTGATCATTATTGTGAAACACTTTCGTGCAAAAGCTGTTTTTTTTTGTAACGGGTCGAATAAGAAACAATAGCTAAAAAGTAAACGGGTCAGGTCTTACTTATAAATGGTTCAGGCTTTACGATCCCCTCCAACAACTATCGTATTTGACACTAATAATCCATATAAATGACAATATTAATTTATTCAAAGAGTAAATTAATATTTCCATTTTGCTGGCTTATCGGCTTGGTGATGTTGATGGCACGTCGGCTTGCTGATGATGCTGGCATGTCGAGTTGCTGGTGCTGCTGGCACATCGGTTCACTGATGCTGTTGGTACTGGCTCGCTGATGCTGCTACAACCGGCTTGCTCCTTATGCCGTGGTGGCACGTCGGCTTGCTTAGCCGGTGCACGTCGGCTTGCTTATGCCGGTGGCACGTCGACTTGCCTGATGCTGCTGCCACATCGGCTTGCAAATGCTGCTGCCACGAGGGTTGCTGATGCAGTGAAATAAGTATGTATTTGGGTCTACAACTATATTCTTTCACACACTTGTGATTTTAAAAAGGTTAAGAAGTGAACTTGGGAAAATAAAAGGATTACACATGTGCCAACCTTGTGACATTTAAAAAATGTTAGTATAAAAAGGTCCATTAGAGTCACAAACGTTTGTGCCGCAATAGTGTCACACAACAACTCATTAAGCTTTAAAAATGGTGTTTTTAGATGATTACAAGCCATTATTGTTATGTTCTTTTTGCAGTACGCAGGTATGTCCGTATCAGCTAAAGCTACTTGGTTTTTGTTTTTTTATCAACAAGCTTTCGGAACTTTGATCCTTGCTCCTGTTGCTTACTTCTCAAGGTATGCCGTTATTCCATTATATAATTTCCATAGAGTAACCAGAAAAATCCGCCAATGTGGTTTTTATACTTTTTTAACACAAACCATCAATGTTCGAAACTATTGGCTTGAGGCCATAACTTCATCAGGAAACTATTGGCATGATTTTTGCAGTTTACTTGTATACATATATGTTATGAGTTTATGTTTCTATATATATACGTTAATTATATGTATTTGAATTTGTTTGTGTCTAGCAGGACTAGAGCAAAAAGAATCCTATAGGATGGAAGAGCTTTTCTTTGATCTTCATTGCAGCTTTGATTAGGTAACATTTTTTTATTTGATATGCTATGATACATTATGTCACCAATTTCAATGGGTCTAGGAAGTAAGAATAAGATCCAACTATAACATAATTTACAAATTTAACTATATCGTAAACTAGCAACTAGCTTGCGACAATAATGATACTCTCTATTGGTAGAGCTCGATTGGAGTCTTATAAGCCTGAGCTATTTGTATTTTTATGTTGGAGTTTGAGCAGGATAATCGATAAAAGCTCAACCCAAAATTCTAGAATTGATCGCTTAAAACACTCGACTACTCTACAGCCCCGGATGCATATGTATACATAACCACTTCTTGGAAAAGAAATTGTAGACGTCGAATACTCACAAATTGAATGCATGCTGAACGAACACACTGAACACATGCTGAATGAATACACTGAACACACTAAACATGTTTTGACACTTGTTGGTGAACAAACACACTGACCACATACTGAACAAACACACTAAACACATGCTAAACGAACACACTATTTGGGAACAAGAATGATTTATGCTGAACAACAACTACCTTTATCAACAATGAAGTACAACGGGATCACCACTATATTAAATCATGAATAACTTGCCTTTGTACTGTACATAGTCGGAATTTGATAAGTGTTGTTATTTATGCCATACATCTCGTGGCTAGGTTCTAACAAAAGCTATAACTAGTATCTAATCTAGTAGTCTGATGGTCCTTCATGGTTGTTCTTATGTTCATAGATTGCATCCAAAAGACTTTCCTTATTTGCTTGGTGACGAACCTGGATATCTTTGATGATTTGTTCTAGATTAGCAATCCTGAAGCGAGCCAGAACAATCTTGCTGTTATTTCCCATTTTCTTTCTTTGAAGTTTAGCAATTTGAGTACGAGCCTCTTGGAGTTCAGTTTCCAGATTGTTAAAATCTTGTTGTATGATCACCTGACCTTTTCTAAGACCTTCTATTTTGTTTTCTATGTGCTCAATGCAGTCAAGAGAGCTCATCTAGGTGATTTAAAATTTCCTCAATTTGCTCCTCATGACGTTCCAAACTTGTCTTACGAGAGCTTTCTCCTCTCTCAAATGCTTGAGGTAGGTTAGAAGTAGAGGAGGATGATCGGTCACGGTCTCGTTTCTTAAGTAGTATTCCTTAGGAAGAAAGAATTCTTGAGGATTAAACATTGGAGATAGCATTAAAGATGGATGCACAATAGTTGGTGGTGGAATAGGTGATTCTTTAGCATATTATGCATGCATGACCTTCATATAGGGGTCATCATGAAAAAGTAAAAGAGTTGGTGAAGCTATTGGAACTAAACCAAATGAGTTATTCAAATATTCAAAAGAAGTATTTCCCGGTAAAGCTGGGAAATACTCTGGTGAAGCCGAGATATAGTCAGGAAAGTTAGAGGAAAAACCATCCTCAATATTGGAAGTAGGGTGGCTGGGAGAAGACATCACTCTGTTAACAACCTAGTGGTAAATAACATAAGTTATTTATATAATAGTATAATAGTTATGTACTTTACATACTATTCCGAAAGATGTAGTGGCACGGAGGACTTTCTTGGATGGAAAAATAAAAGTAGTTATAGTTAAGGTTTCAACCTTGTTCTTTATAACCTTGGCTCTTGATACCAATCTATAACACCCCCATTTTTGACATATAGCAGCGAAAGCTAATCTGGGGTATTATTTCATAGTACAACAGTCATAATCATAGAAAACGACTCAAAAGAGACGTTTTTAAAAGATAAGTTATCATTCATTATTTAATCAGAGTTTTTACAAATAGAGGTCCCAAAATCTACATAAAAACATAAAGTTTAATTGATAACAGTTTAGCCATCTTCAAGTTCGTGTCACTTCGTGCCATAAGTTGCTCAAATACCTAAGATAAACATGCTAAAAAGGTCAACACAATGGTTGAGTGATATTCATAAGTTTATGGTAAACAGTTTGAATACAAGTTTAATAGTGGGTTACATTGTTATACACCCATAAGTGTAATAATTGAAATGAGTACAATTATTATAAAAAACAGTATTATTGCCCAAAGCTCATGCATCGAGACCTTGAGATAATCAATAATCACAATAAGTTACCCCAACGGGTGCCTTTGCCAAACACCCGTTTAGTGTTTCAAATAAAGTTCGTTTAGTTACCAGAAAGTATAGGTATACCAACGGGGAAGCTCAGTCCCAAATAGATCTATTCACCGCATTCGCGCTTACTCTAAAAAGTAATTAACGGTTCATGATAGTGGGGGTCTTAAAGGCAAAAGTAAGGACTTAGGCAATAATATATCAGGATAGCTAACAGTTGGAAAAATACTCATATTCATGGTTTATAGCAGGTATCCCCCTCGCGGGTTTATGAAAACATTAGAATATTTAAAATGCGAGGCTATGAACTCACCTTAACAGGGAAAATCTGATTGATGGTAAAAGTATATAAAGTGAAAGTAACGGCTTCGTCACGCAACCTGGGGTAATATGTCAAGTCTTAGTGTGCTGGTTTATGTTTCAAAACTTTATAAAGTTTAACGTATTACTTTGATTTATTTATTTTCGGAAATATTGTATCACTGTTCGGGCCATCATAATTCGGAGGTCATGTAGTAAACGTTTGAGGAGTCAGGACACTTTAAATCGTAAATCCAGCAAACTCGTCAAAACGTATACCTAAACGATACTCCTCTCATGAAGCTACCTAGTAACGTGATATGATAAGATTTTAAGTTTCTTCAAAAGTTAGTCGATGATAAATTACATTAAATATATAACGTAATTGTTTTATAATGTGTTGATCGATGATTAATAACGATTAATGTGTCGGGTTTTAATAAAATCGAGTTTTATAATATTAATATATATTTTTATAATTTCTATAAAAATATTATATTTTATATTTTCAAGTTTGCAATAATTGCAATATATACCCTTGGTTTATAAACTTTTACAAGTTTAGTCCTTTATATATAAAGTATAGAATAATTTAAACTTTAACATTAACAGTAGAACTTCTTGGCAAAATAGGTCCTTATAAGTTATAACTTTAGAATAATGACATTTTCAGCCCCTCTAGTTATAAATTTCAGAAAGTTACGATATATACCCCTATGCATGAAAACATTTACAAATCAAGTCCAAAAAGCCATGCAAGCTTATTTTAGGGTTCCAAATGATATTTTCAGGTTATAGCTTATTAGAATAAGCTAAAATAAGATGTTCTAACGTAACAAAAGTTTAGAAAAAGGATTCGTTAGCTAGAAAATCAAAACGGGTCGTTTTTAGGGTTTTAATAAAAAACGCATGGGTTTGAGGATTCAAGGCTTTAACAAGAGTTCATATATGATCTTAAGAGTATTATGAACATTCTAATACATATTATAAGCTTATTGAACAAGATTTTGAGCTTACTTGAGCTAAAACGGGTCGAAATAGGGTTTTCGGGTTCGTACGCCTAGTAAAGACTTCCAGGGCTCCTTTCTCTTAATTCTTGGCTTCTATTCTGAGCTTAGGGACTTCACTTAATCCTTCTTGGTCTGATTTAAGACTCCATTGTTGTATTTGATGAGTTTTGAGGTGTGTTTGAATGGTTGCTTGGATTCGGCTATATATAGGGGTGAAACAAGCCTTAGTGCCCAAGTTTACTTGATGTAATGGATCTAGGGCTATAGATAGATGACTAAGGGAGGGCTAGTGATTAGTAAGGTGGGCTAGGAAACTAGGAAAGCAAGGTGTGGGAGTTATAAGGGTGCGAATGGTTATGGGTGACAAGGAGGTGATAAAGCAAGACTTGGTGTTTAAGGGTGGTGATAGAGGTGCTTATAAGCTGCTTGGTGATATCATGGTGATGCTTGAGAGGTGTTAGGATGCTAGCTTAGTTTAAAAATGGGTCAAAATGAAAGAAAAATGGTGTCGGGTTGGTTTAGGGTTTCGGCTTAGGATTTTGGGTTTAAATTTGAGTTAGGTTTAGGGTTTAGGATAGATTAGGGTTTAGGATTAAGGTTTAGGATTTATATTAGGGTTTAGGATTAAGGTTTAAGGTTTAGTTTTAAGGTTTAGGGTTTAGATGTAAACGTTAACGTTTAATGCTTGTTTTGATATAACGTTTTGAAAAGTACGTTAAATGGAGAATGTACTTGGTAAAATGATATTAGGATATAGACTTGACATATTAGGATGTTTACATGATATAAACATAGATAGAGATGGCATTGATAGAGGTTTCTTGAGCTCGTTTACTTTAGAGATGCAAGTTACGTTTCATAATGAGATAAAACAAAAATTTCCCTGTAAAAAGGTGGTATATAAAACGCATCTACTTTAATAGACGAATATTACAGTGCATCTAATTTAATAGATGGATAATTACATTGATGAAAATTACGGGTTGTTATAAACTGATGGAGAAAAAGATCAGGAAGCTCATTACACTAATGCAAAGCCTCTTGGCAAAGCCTTGCCTCAAAGGGATAAAGACCCAGGGAGTTTTATTTTACCTTGTTTCGTTAATAATATGTGTTTTAATAAAGGTTTAGCTAATTTAGGAGCAAGCATAAGTGTTATGCCTTATTCGACCTATACTACCCTAGGATTAGGAGACTTGATTCCTACTAAATTAATTGTCGAATTGGCCGATAGAACTGTGAAACGACCCAAAGGAATTGCTGAGAATGTGCTAGTAGGTATTAATAAATTTACTTTCCTAGTAGACTTCATTATTTTAGATATCCCTGAGGATTTCAAGACCCCTTTAATCCTAGGAAGACCCTTCTTGTCTACTGCTCATGCTATTATAAACGTGTTTAAAGCAAAGATAACTTTAAGCGTTGGGAATGATAAAATTTTCTTTAAAAGTAATAAACCTGCTAGTAACATAATTAAGAGGAACTATGCATTAAGTTTGATTAGAAGTACGGAACTTGATTTAGAAGCTAGGCTAATGGGCAATGCGTTGAGGAAGAATAGATCACATGACCCTAAATTTGAAGATTTTCTTGAACTAAATGGTCTAAATGAACCATTATAACTTAGTCATGATCAAGTAGTTGACTTAGGACCCACCATTGAGGAAGGTGAGGGAATTGATACACCCATCAAGGAAATGGTCAAAACTAGGCATGATGATGATGATATGATCACCAACGGGATTGAGGACTATCCTAGTTTTAGCGACCTCGATAGGAAGATTCATGTCAATGGTGCTTGCAATTTGAGGTTCTCTTGCATGATAGGTTATGAACACGTAGATGCTAACTTATTCCCTCTCTTGTCCATTAATATGATGTCTAAAAGGTTTTATAACTCTATAATGAAAGACAGGTTAGAATTTACAGGGAAAAGTATAGTTGGAGCCTTTATGAATGCACCTATCTTTGTTGGAACTTTCTCTGTTATGATAGATTTTGCAGTAATAAAAGACATGGATAATTATCGTGATGAAGAAATGGGTGATGTAATAGTTGGAAAAGAGTTTTGCAAAGAAATTAGAGTCAAGGCAAAACGAATTGAAGGAATGACTACCATATACAATGGTGATGATGAGGTGACTTATCAAATGGCAAGATCGCATTCAAGGTTTAAACACCTCACCAAAGTACAATACAACAAGATTAAGCCATTGCCTCAAGGTAAGTGCACGAGATGTAATAGAAGGTATTTTGCACCCATATCAAAAGCTTAAGAAGCTCTAGAAGGGAGATTTGGACTTGGGACCGGAATACATCAATGATAAAAAAAGTCAAAGAATGGCTTACTCGTGGAGACGTGAGAGTGCACGAGATGGAGTGGTGAAGATGGAAGCTAAAGACAAGTCAAACTTAAAAACTTTGCTGTAAACAAAAGTGCTTACCGGGAGACAACCCGGCTTGTTATTTCTTTTTATCGAGTCTGTCTTACCAGATTGCCAATATGACGTATCCACTACCAATGGATACAGAGTATTGATCAATCTGGAAATTATCTAGTCCTTTATTTTCTGCATTTAAACATTATTGTCAGATTTGGGATACAGCTTATTCATACCATGAAACGGCGTATCTGGCAAATTTGACTCGTATTAAAATTTTTACATATAACAACCCGCAATTTTCATCAATGTAATTATCCATATATTAAATTAGATGCACTGTAATATCCATCTATTAAATTAGATTCATTTTATATACTACCTTTTTACAGGGAAATTTTGGCTTTATCTCATTATGCAACGTAACTTGCATCTCTAAAGTAAACGAGCTCACGCAACCTCTATCAATGCCATCTCTATCGCTTACCGTATGAATGGGATAACATGTTGTAGTTTGGATGAACAAACTGACTTTTGATCTATAGGTTGGATGATTCTGTACAATAATTTTAAAATTGTTGAAACAGAAGGTAAGAAATCTGCTCGGTTGCAAACAATGATGATAAAAACTTGACATTTGTAATTACTTAGGTGCAAGCCTGTACTAATAATATTAATACTGTTAACCCTGAAGTTAGTACTGCTACCACAAAGGTTAATACTGCCAGTACTGAGATTTGTACTGTTAGCTTTAGTGATGCCACATTATATGCTTTTATATCCACTCAACCAAAAGTGTCTCAACTAGTTCATAAAGACCTTGAGCAACTTCATGATGATGATTTGGAAGAAATTGATTTAAAAGTGGGAATATGACACTACTAAGCATGAGGGCAAGAAAGTTCTATCAAAGAACTTGAAGGAAAATCATCATTGATGGAAAACAATATTGCTGGATTGATAAATCAAAGTAGAATGTTTCAACTGCCATAAAATGGGACATTTTGCCAGGGAATGCAGAGCACCTAGGAGTAAAGACAACAGAAATTGGAATCAAGGTAGCTCAACAAAGACTGTAAAGATTGAAGATGCTTCTGAAAAGGCAATGTGTGCTATAGATGGTGCTGGCTTTGATTGGAGTGACATGGCAGAGGAAGAGATTCAGGCAAACATGGCTCTCATGGCATTCTCAGATTCTGAGGTAAAAAATGATAAATCTTGTTCAAAAAATTGTCTGAAAAACTATGAAGCTCTAAAGAAACAGTATGATGATTTGCTTGTTAAATTAAGTGATACTGGTTTTAAAGCAGCTACATACAAAAGAGGTTTAGCAACTTTAGAAGGTCAAATTGTTAAATATAAAGAACATGAAGTTCGTTTCTCTAAGGAAATTGATGTACTTAAAAGAAGTGTAGGTTGCAAAGAATATGAGTTAGGATTACTTAGGACTGAGCTTGAAAAGGTTAAACAAGAAAAGGAGGGAGTTGAGTTTAAGATTGCAAAGTTTGATAAATCTGCTAAAGACTTATATGAAATGTTAGAAAGTCAGATAACTGACAAAAGCAAGAAAGGAGTAGGTTATAAGTTGTCCCCTCACCTACATCCTTTTGACTATTAAATAGACCAACATCTTTAGCTTTTCTTATTCTGTCTTGAAGAATTCAAAGAACTTGAGATTAATGAGTATGGTCCTAGGGAGTCTAGTTTAAAGCCTACCAGTGGTTGTGATAAAGAGTCAGATAATTCTAACGAGAATACTGATGACTCTTTGGAACAACATTAAATGACTGATACTTAAACTAGCTCCTTTGAGTGTCCACTTAAAGTTGACAAAGATTGGAAAGAAAAGTTTTTCTATCCTGCTAATCATGTAGAGTCTGTTGAGGTTGGGGGTTCTAAAACACTAGTAAGAATGTTAGTGAATTAGAACCTAAGAAAGTTAGGAAGAATAACGATGCTCCAATTATTGAGGATTGGGTGTCAGATGATGAAGAACAAGAGTTTGCATAAGAAGATAGGTCTAAGACTAAGCCTGAAAAGAAAATTGTTATTCCTACTGCTGCTAAAATAGAAAAACCAGTTAGGAAGCCAGTGAAGTATGCTGAGATGTACAGGTCACAAAGACCTAGAGGAAACCAAAGGAACTGGAATGGTCAAAAATCCAATCAATTAGGATGTAACTTTGTATTTAATAACAAAGAATGTTTTATTTTGTGAAAGTTTTTATTCACATTCAATACAGTTGTCCTAACCAACAGAGGAAAAGAATAGTAAGTGGAAATAATTATAACAAAAAGGATAATGACTACTATTCTAAAACCTCTCATCCCAGTGCACACAAACATATGGCTCCAAGAGCAGTCTTAATGAAGTCTGGCCTAAAATCTTTTAATACTGCAAAGCTTGTTAATATTGTTAGGTCTGTTAACACTGGTAGACCTTTTAGTACTGCTAGGTCTTTTATTATGTTGGCCTTTTTATATGCTCACCCCAAATCAACAATTCATTATGCTAGACCAAGGACATATTTTCAAAGTCAAGCACAATCAACTATTCACATGCCCTTTTACAAGAGAACAACATTAAGAAAAAAGGTGTTTTAATACTGGTAAACAAACTGTTAATACTGTTAGGCCAAATGTTAATACTGTCAGGGCAAGGGGATTTAATGCTGTTAAGCCCTCAGCATGTTGGGTTTGGAGACCTATCAAACCCAATGGTGCATCACTAATCTTTAACAAATATAATTACATTGATGCACGAGGCAGATCCAAGTCAGTAATGGCTTGGGTCCCCAAAGATAACTAACTTCATAAGTTTTTGTGTGCAGAGCAATTCCCAACTAAATGAAAAAGGATTTGTGGATAGTGGATGCTCAAGGCACATGTCTGGAAACATAGCTCACCTTTCAGATTTCAAAGAATTTGATGGAGGTTATGTTACTTTTGGTGGAGGAGCAAATGGAGGAAGAATCACTGGTAAAGGTACTATCAAAACAGATAAACTTGATTTTGAAGATGTATACTTTGTCAAAGAGTTGAAGTTTAACCTTTTTAGTGTCTCACAAATGTGTGACAAAAAGAACTATGTTCTTTTTACTGACTCTGAATGTCTTGTTCTATCTCCAAATTTTAAGTTGCCTGATGAAAATCAGATACTCCTTAAAATTCCTAGACAGAATAACATGTACAGTTTTGATATGAAAAACATAGTTCTTAAAGATGGTTTAACTTGTCTAGTTGCAAAGGCTACATCTGAGGAATCAATGTTATGGCATAGGAGACTTGGTCATGTCAATTTTAAAAATATTAATAAACTTGTCAAAGAAAATCTTGTAAGAGATTTGCCTTTAAAAAGATTTGAGAATGACCAAACATGTGTTGCCTGTCTTAAAGGCAAGCAACATAGAGTCTCTTGTAAGACCAAAGCCTTTAGTCCCATTACTAATCCATTGTTTATGCTAGACATGGATCTTTTTTGTCCAACTTTTGTTAGTAGTTTAATGCATAAAAAATACTGCTTGGTAATTACTAATGATTATAGTAGATTTTCATGGGTTTTCTTTTTAAGAACTAAGGATGAAACTAGTGAGATCCTTAAAAACTTTATCAAAGAGATAGAAAATCTAGTGGATAAGAAAGTTAAGATAATCAGAAGTGATAATGGGATAGAATTTAAAAACCATGTGATGGATGAGTTCTGTAGAGAAAAAGGTATCAAAAGAGAATACAGTATAGCAAGGACACCTCAACAAAATGGTATTGCTGAAAGAAAGAATAGAACTCTCATTGAGGCTGCTAGAACAATGTTAGCAGACTTTAAGTTACCTACAACATTTTGGACAGAAGCTGTTTCTACTGCTTGCTATGTACAAAATAGGGTCTTAGTAGTCAAGCCTCATAACAAGACTCCTTATGAACTCTTTAGGGGTATTAAACCAGCTATAGGCTTCATGAAACCATTTGGATGTCATGTTACTATTCTCAATACCTTAGATAAGTTGGGCAAGTTTGATGGAAAAAGTGATGAAGGTTTCTTTGTTGGATATTCCTTAAGTAGCAAAGCTTTTAGGGTATACAACATTAGAACTAGAAAAGTTCAGGAAAACTTGCATGTTGGGTTCTTAGAGAATAAACCTATGGTAGAAGGAAATGGTCCAAAGTGGCTGTTTGATCTTGATTCTCTAACCCAATCAATGAATTATGTACCAGTGGTTGCAGGAACTTTTTCTAATGATTTTGCAGGTATACAAGGAGTTACTGAGTCTAGTACATCTTCTCAACAAGATCAAGATTGTATTCTCATGCCAATCTGGAAGGATGCTTCATATTTTGATGATGCTTCACCCAGATTTGTTGCTGATGTTCAAATACAAGATCAAAGTGGGTTACATGATGAGGTTGATGATTCAGACAAGTCTCATGATGATAGCAATCTTCAGAATAATGGTACTGCTGATCAACAACTTAATACTGCCAGGCCAGAAGTTAATACTGGTAGTAGAACAGTTAGTACTGCTGTCCCTGAGGTTAATACTGCTACTCCTGAAGACTTTGTGGGACCAAGTTCTACATCTGAAGACACACAAGTGGAGGATCAAGAAATTGAATTGGGGAATCTTTCACCATCTTATGCTGTTCCTACCACTCCTCATACAAGAATTCACAAAGATCACCCAATTGATCATGTGATTGGTGATGTACAGTCTTCTGTTCAAACAAGAAGGATGACAACTTCTTATTCTGAACTAGGATTTCTTGGTGCCATATATGAAGGAAAGACTCACCAGGACCTTCATACTTGTCTTTTTGCATGTTTTCTCTCTCAGGAAGAACCAAAAAGAGTTTCTAAAGCTCTTAGTGATCCTGCCTGGGTGGAAGCAATGCAGGAGGAACTCCTACAGTTCAAACTGCAAAAGGTATGGGTTCTTGTAGATTTACCTAAAGGACATAGAGCTATTGGTACAAAGTGGGTCTACAGAAACAAGAAAGATGAGAGGGGCATTGTCATCAAGAACAAAGCAAGGCTTGTAGCTCAAGGACATACTCAAGAAGAGGGCATAGACTATGATGAAGTCTTTGCCCCAGTGGCTAGAATAGAGGCAATCAGAATATTCCTGGCTTATGCTTCTTATATGGGTTTCACAGTCTACCAAATGGATGTCAAAAGTGCTTTCCTGTATGGTCAAATTGAAGAGGAGGTATATGTCTGTCAACCTCTAGGTTTTGAAGATCCTGACCATCCTGACAAAGTCTATAAAGTTGTAAAAGCACTATATGGACTTCATCAAGCACCCAAAGCTTGGTATGACACGTTGGCCACTTATCTTCTGAGCAATGCCTTTCAAAGAAGACAAATTGATCAAACTTTATTCATCAAAAGTCAAAAGGGCCATATATTGCTTGTTCAAATCTATGTAGATGACATCATTTTTGGATCTACCAAGAAGGAGCTTTGTGATGAGTTTGAAAAGCTTATGAAGGATATGTTTCAGATGAGTTCTATGGGAGAACTCACCTTCTTTTTGGGATTGCAAGTCCAACAGAGAAAGAATGGCATTTTTATCAGTCAAGATAAATATGTCCATGAAATTTTGAGAAAGTTCAACTACTCAGATGTGAAGTCTGCCTCCACTCCCACAGATTTGGAAAAGCCCTTGGTTAAAGATGGAGATGCTGATGATGTTGATGAACATCTTTATAGATCTATGATTGGATCTTTGATGTATCTTATAGCATCTAGACCAGATATCATGTTTGCAGTTTGTGCATGTGCAAGGTTTTAAGTTTCCCCAAAAACTTCCCATCTCTTAGCTGTCAAAAGAATCTTTAGATACCTTAAAGGCAAACCATCTCTAGGTCTTTGGTATTCTAAAGATTCTCTATTAGAGTTAGTTGCTTACACTGATAGTGACTATGCTGGAGCTACTCTTGATAGGAAGTCAACCACTAGAGGTTGTCAATTTTTAGGAAATAGGTTAATTTCTTAGCAATGCAAAAAACAAACTGTAGTTGCCACTTCTACAACTGAAGCTGAATATGTGGCTGTTGCAAGTTGCTGTGGATAGGTTCTCTAGATCCAAAACCAATTGCTGGATTATGGGTATAATTTTATGAACACTGTTATTTACATTGACAATACCAGTACTATCTGTATCATAGAAAATCCTGTTCAACACTCTAAAACAAAACATATAGAGATTAGGCATCACTTTATAAGAGATTGTAATACTAAAAAGTTGATTCAAATGGCTAAAATTGACACTCAACTTAATGTAGCAGATCTTCTTACAAAAGGTTTTGATGCTGGTAGATTTCAGTACTTGGTTTCAAGTATTGGAATGCTCAATCCCTAAGGCCCAAATCTCTTGTTTGTTTTGTAAAGTTTGTTAAATGTTAGTACTGTTAGTTATTTGTCAATTAATACTGCTAGTTCTAATTAGTACTGCTAGTTATATTTAAAACTGTTTGTTAAAACTGTTACTTATAGTTAGTACTGCTGGTTATTTCTATGTATCTTTGTTAATCCTGTGAATAACACTTAATACTGTTAAACAAGAAACATGTTTGGATTTTGTTTTTCTTGGTTTTAAGCTAACCTTTTCAGGATAAACAATGAAGTGTGCAATTGATTATTCCATAATGTATCATTTGAGGGGAGGAAACATGTTGGATGTTCTTAAAGTGTTGGTTGTTATACCACACAACAAATGGTCATCAATTCACCATGTCTCATAGACTTCAAGAATTGACTAGTCCAGAGCAAACGGCTCCTGGTAAAGACTTCCCAAATCCGTTGATAGTTGATAGTTTACTCAAAACTATATGGTCCTCAATGCACCATGTTATTACAATGAAGCATTGGCTAGTCCAGAGCAAACGGCTACTGGTAAAGACCTCTCAAATCCGTTTATAGTTGGTAGTTTACTCAAAACTATATGGTTATCATTGCACCATATTTTTCTAATGAAGCAATGGCTAGTCCAAAGCAAACGGCTATTGGTAAAGACTCATCAAATCTGTTTATGGCTGGTAGTTTGCCAAAAACTACACTTTGTGTGATTTTGTGAGCTAAAACAAAAGAGAGAATTGGTGAGCTCAAAAACAGAAAGAGAGCTGTGTGAAAAATAGAAAGAGTGCAAAGTGAGCCAAAAGAATTGAGAGATGAATTGTGAGTCTAAAAACAGAAAGAGAGATTGTGTGCTGTTATTCTTTTAAGTCTTACAGTTTGTACTGTTTATGGGTGGAGAAGTTAATACTGCTAGGCAATTTTTAGTACTGCTAGGCCAAACTTAATACTGCTGGATGACCGTTAGTACTGTTTGGGCCTAACAGAGTTTTCATTAATTAATAGAGCCGTTGAGATATTTCCGCCAAATACCTATGGAATAGGGGTTTGACCAATTGGACTTTCGTGGATCAACTATATATTCATATGCTTTATTCACAATATCTTCAATTTACTTAATATTGGTCAACTAATATCTCTCTGTTTTCTCTATTAAATTGCAATTAACTTTCTCCAGCCCTCATTCATACATACACGATCATATCCCACTCAATACCTCACATCGTTACTCATGGCACAGTTGGATTTTTGTGATAAACATAACATGGTAGCATTTCTTGAAAAATCTACGGGTAGTGCAGGGTTTCATCAGATCATCGATTTCATCACTCGAAGTCATATTTGCTATGCACTTACTAAGAAGCCAGAGGTGTGTGTATCATTTATAAAACAATTTTGGAGGTCTGCTGCGATTTTGACTGATGATAATGGCAACGTCAAGATTCATGCTACTATAGATGGACACTCACTTTCAATCACTGAAGGTTCTCTACGGCGACATCTCAAGTTGGATGATCAAGATGGAATTACCTCTCTTCCAACTACAGAGATCTTTGAGCAATTGGCGCTTATGGGATATCATACTGACTCAGATAAGTTAACCTTTCAAAAAGGTGCCTTTTCACCTCAATGGAGGTTTCTTATTCATAATATTCTTCATTGCTTAAGCCCAAAGAAGACTGCTTGGGAGCAGTTTAGTAGTAATATTGCAGCTGCTGTTATATGCTTAGCCACCAATAGGAAGTTTAATTTTTCTAGGATGATTTTTGAGCACATGGTGTCTAATATCTCTAGTCCCCATAAGTTTTTGATGTACCCTAGGTTCATACAGATATGCCTAGAAATGCAGAGACACCAGTTTCAACAACACACTAGAACCTATCATGTTCCCTCTCTTACCATGAAGGTGTTTAGCAATATGAAGAGGCCTACCAAGGGATTTTCAGGCCAGGAGGTTGCTCTATTCCCCACTATGTTAGATGTTCCTGCACCCTCCACTTCACCTTCCAAAATCACATCTTCACCTTCTCCTACACCTTCACCTTCACCTGAACCTACTCCTGCTCATACACCATCACCTACACAACCATCACCTACACAACCATCACCTACACAACCATCACCACCACATCCATCACCTGATGCAGAACACCATGTTCCTACACCCCATGACTCACCTCTCCATGCTGTTCACTCACATGGAAGTGATGAGGGTAGCTTGAAACTTCAGGAATTGATGAATTTGGTCACAACACTTTCTGACAGGATTGGTGCTTTGGAGGATGACTTGCTGAAGACAAAGAAAACCTACAGTTTTGCTTATACAAAGCTTATTCTCAGGGTAAAGAAGCTAGAGTCTCAGATCAAGATTGGGAAAGCAAGGAGACAAGCTAGGGTTGTTCTTTCAGATGATGAAGTCTTTGAAGATGATTCTTCCAAACAGGGGAGGAAGTTATCTAGTGCAGAGGTTCAACAAAAAGCAAGCACTGACACTGAACTGTTTATTCAAGAAGTGACTCCAACTGAAGTCATTCAAGAACAAGAGGGCAGTGAGAAAGCAAGTGATGAAGTTAGTACTGCTGGTGCAAAGAAAGGTACTGCTACTGAAGAAGTTCCAATAGTTAGTACTGCTGAGGTGAATATTAGTACTGCTGGAGGAACTGTTACCTATATAAGAAGGAGTGCAGAGAAAAGAACAAGACAAGATAAGGGTAAAGGCATAATGATAGAAGAAGAGCCCAAGAAGAAATCAAAGAAGGAGCTTGAACAAGAAAGATTAAGTTATGCTGAAGCCATCAGACTTGAAGAGCAAATGAATGAGGAACAAAGAGCTCAAATTGCTAGAGATGAAGAGATTGCTAGGCAGTGGGATGAAGAAGAAAGGCAAAGAGCTATGGCTGAGTCTAAGTCTGCTAAGAAGATAGATTGGAATGATCCCTCAGTCATCAGATATCATACTCAAAAAATGAAGCCAAAGACAGTTGCTCAAGCAAGAAAAAATATGATCAAATACTTGAAGAATCAGGGGAATTACAAGATCAGTGACTTTAAGAGTATGTCTTACAATGACATTAGGCCAATATTTGAAAAGATTTAGGATTTTAATCAAAATTTTGAGCCTATGGAGCATGAAACTAAAACAATGAAGTCTCCTGAAAAGTCTCCTGAAAAGATGAAGTCTGGTGAAAATATGGAAGAAGATGATGTAGTTAAAGAACCTGGAGCAAAGAGAAAGAAGTCCATTCCTAGAAAAAGCACAAGGAAGAGACAAAGGATGGAGGAAGATGCTGAGAAGGAAGAGCTCAAAGGATTTTTAGACATCATACCAAGAGAAGAGGTTCCTATAGAGGTTGAATTTATATCTACAAAGTTTCCAATTGTGGACTGGAAGACTTGTATTTTGACAGAGACTTTCATGTATTATCAAGTATTCAGAGGAGATGGCAGTTCCAAGAACTACAAAGTCTTGAGTAAGATGCTTGAAAACTTTGATAGATAGGATGTAGAGGAATTGTACAGGCTTGTCAAGGAAAAGTATAGTGCTTCAAGACTTGAAGGTTTTGATTTGATGCTTTGGGGAGATCTATATGTTCTATTTAAGTCTGATGAAGAAGATGAGATCTGGAAGAGTCAACATGAATACAATTTGATAAGCTGGAGATTATGTGACTCATGTGGTATTCATATTTTGTTGATGGAGAATGGATTAGCAATTCATATGTTGACAGAGAAGAAATATCCTTTGAGCCAAGAGATGATTTCCAAGATGCTGAAGAAGAAATTAGAAGTTGATCATGAAAGTTCTCAGGCAATTGAACTTCTAAGGATTATAAGATCACAAGTGCAGAAGTGAAAGATGTTTGAAAGAATCATTAGCAGAGGAAGAAGACAAGAAGATTTTATTCAGAAAAAACTTGATGATTTGAAGGACAATCACAAGTTTAGGGGAGGATTGTTAGGAATAAATCTTCATTGGACTTAATACTGCCAACAGTACTAATGGAATTAGTACTGCCAGTACAAACTTAGTACTGCCAGTATTAGTTAATACTGCTAGACAAAAGAGTTAATACTGCTGATGGTCAAAACTGCTGAACTGAAGATAAGGATGCATGGAGATTATTTCGAGATGTTTAGTTTTAAATTGTAACTAATCCTAGAAGATAGGCAGATATCTTTGTAAAGGACTCCTTGGGTTCTATAAAAGGAGATCCTAAGTTTAGTATTATATATACCTTCAAGATACATTTTAGATACTTTTCATAGAAATTAGAGATCAATTTTGTAATAGCTTCAAGGTTTGTAACCCCAGTACTTAAAGAGTACTCGTATTATTCTAATAATATTGAAGCAGTTTGTTTATTGTTCTTTGTTAGCTTGGTTATTTCTGTTCCATTAATAATATCTCTAGAGTATCAAAGTGTAGATTCCGCATACACTTTGGTATACATACAAAGTCTCAATCTTTGTTATTTTGGATTCTTCCAAGGTAACAAACTCTTTACTACATAGAGAATCTATCAAGGCGTGGGATCAACAAAACTTTTATATAATACATGGTATGATTATTCCGATTTAAATAATGTTGATATAATCTAAAATAATTTTATATAATACATGGCATGATGATTAAGTTCTACTATGCTGCCATTTCTTATACAAACAGATATAAGAGTTGTGACATTAATTATTGTCTCACTTTAATGTCGATACCGAATTTTGTTTGTTTAGTACGAACATAGATTTAATCACAATGCAAAGACATTGTAAACTCTTAAAGTATCTCTAACTTGTTTATAAGCTTTAAACAAATAACTCTAGAGTGTTTTCTTTTAATAAGAGATGTGACACTTATTTTGTTACACTATAAGCCAATATTATATTTTAAAGATTGACACTTATGGATGTAATATATTTGACCATCATGTTTGGTTCAACACAAAAAATCTCAATCTTGTCATAACGTGTGGACAATTTAATCGAGAGTATTCTATAGTATGTTTTAAAAAGAAACTTTACATGACTGCTAACTTGTTTATAAGTTTTGAACAATGAGTTTTGTAGTATTTTTTTCATAATGATTTAATTAGTAAAGGGCATTATTTGACATGGTTGTAATTTTATGTTTAAAAAGTCTTATGACTATTTAAATGTCAAAACTAGTTGTCATGCCCAACGGAAGGCTGTTAAAACAATTAAGTGAATAAACGGTCATACTTATGACTACTTAATTGTCGAAGTTAGTGTTGCCAAACAAAAAGCTTTTAATCTAAACAATTATGTGAATTAAAGTCATACTAAGTTACGTGTTGGTGTGTTCGAGATTGTGGATTAGCCCAACGGATAATCTTAATTTTGACCGTAAAGGATATTTGACAAATTAAATAATTAGTTAGCAAATATTTTTGCCTGACGGGGATGTATTTTGTTGATTGATTTTGCATAATTAAATGTAGAAGTTATTAATGGGTTGTTAATGGAACCAACGAGAAGTAAACAATTACATCCAACTTCGTATGTGAATATAATTTTGTGGTGTGGTTAGATTCTAATAACTAACATTTGCCCTATGGTTAGTTATACTTTTATGTTAATCATTTGATATATGTAAATTAAATAATTAGTTAGCAAATATTTCTACCCAACGGTGATGTATTTTGTTGATTGATTTTGCATAATTAAATGTAGAAGTTGTTAATGGATCGTTAATGGAACCAACGAGAAGTTAACAATTCCATCAAACTTCTTATGTGAATCTAATTTTGTGGTGTGGTTAGATTCCAATAACTAACAATTACCCTATGGTTACTTATACTTTTATGTTAATAATTTGATATAGTTCTCATTTTGAATAGTCCCTTATGTATATAAGTACAAGTCATTTGCTTAGATAACCATTTATAAGTTCCTGTAATATAGTGAAACTAGAGGAGGAAATATTACTCTATACTTTTGAAATTAATTAGTGACATTCTTTAAGAAGTTTTTTTTTCATAATTTTTTTTATTTCAATTATTTTAACAAGTAAAAACTCTCTTATAAAGATGTGCACATTTTCATGAACGACAATGAAAATAATAATAAAAAATTTCTCCATTTTTTTGTTAATATTGATGATTATAGAGTGTACTTGATGAGAATTTCTTATGTATCAAGATCGAGTTTAATAAAAAGTAAATAAACCATTGAGATAAGATATTGGGTCAATTAGGGGGTGAAAGAAGCATGTTATATTAATTGCCCCAATCTATATGTCCTATGTTGGGGAATGAAGTTGTAAAATCACTTAAGTAAGTCTTACCCAACTCAATTAAATGGTATTACATAAAAGCAATTGTACTTTTATGAACATGGTACAATGTATAGACTGTGATTTAGTACCAAGCATTACCTATGAACTTAGATATTTAAAGAAACCCCTAATAATATGATGCAAATATTCAATAACTTTATTTACGGTCTATTAGTTGGGACTAACAAAGTAACTAATTTAAGGGTTACTAATTTCTAATCCTATTAAACTACTGTCCTATTTAAAGATATTGAATCATTGACTATTATAGTTTATAAATCGCCTTACATGTTATTATATGTGTCGTTTTCCTGTTTTATTGTTTTCATGTATCATTAGAATATCAAAATAGAATAACTAAGTTTGGTCTGTTCGATTGTGCCGACATCTCGCAAAAGCGGATAAAAATCTGGATGTCTTGGTAACATGACGTACACTTTATATCCTTTAGCCTTAAAAAATGAATTAGTCCTGAAAATGTCTCATTATCAGTGATTATCACTATGTTACGAGGCCGGTGTTGATATGCAAACCTTAGCATATCTGTAGTCAATTTGTTTTGCATGTAACTATGTTCAGGTGATCTTGTTGTTTCTACTTACTGAACCCCATCTGAGCGATATCTTTGATATGGAAGATCATCATGTCTTCTTCCGTATCCTAGATCTTCCACCGAAACCTACTAATTTGACTATACAAAAGCTTCTTGATTGAAAAAGACACTTTTAAGCTTGATTTGATCACAAAATCATACTAGATCTCTTCCCGGCCGATATGATACCACCTTGTTATATGTCATGTTTGGCATTGTAGATATCATAACCAAACTAATAGAATATAGGAACATAGCTTATAGAGTTATTTTTTCATCATTTTCAAAGTTTTTATTCCAAAGGGAAAATAGAAAAATGGTAATGTGGAGGAAGTAGTTTACAAAAATGTAAAGACTTGTATAAATACCTCTCCTAGATGGGTATTTATACTTTGTTGTTACAGATTCTATTTTCCTATCTTTTAGTCAAATCTTTGGTCAACTTTCCTTAACTTTGTCCAGATAGGACTTTATTAATATATAATACTAATAAAAATATAAACTAAATAAAAACTATATAAAGACAAATTCATCTAATAAATAAACACTTGTTCTTAAACCTCACAAACCCCAAAAGGCTAAACAACCGGATAAATGCCTTCATTGATTTGTTAACACTTGTTGCATACACCCATCGATGGAGTTTTGTTTTCTTGACAAAGCCTATGACAACTAAATAAATAAAATAGTGTATGATGACTTCATACTTCAATCCTGTTACCGTGAGGTGCATAGAAATATGTAAATCACAAGTTCTCAATTTTTTCCAACCAATAAAGCCTAAAACGAAGAGTCAATATCTTGTACATAACTTGGTAGCCTTGCATCAGATTTTTTTTAATACATCCTTGTTGTACCGATGTGGTTTGCTTTTCTTGCTAGAATTGCTTGAGAGCAAGCAAAGGTTTAAGATAGGGGTTTGGATAACGCTCATATTGTATATGGTTTTAGTCGGATATATTACTATTTGTATACATTATTTGGTTATTTTATAAGCTTTTGTTACTTAATCATATCAAAGTGTATATGCAAGTCTATATGTAGCCAAATACAAGAAAAGGAAGAAAAGATGAGCAAAAGAGATGTTACACGAGTACAAAGAATTCCGCATCAAGAATCAAGCTCGGGAAGCATTTCAAGAATAAAAAGAACAAACGGTGCAAGCTTCCAAGCTTCAAGATGAAGAACAAATCAAGTTTGATTCAGGAACAAAGACCCACGCTCAAGAAAGATGCAAACAGGAAGTTAAATCAAGAAAAAGGAAAAAATAATGAAGCTAGAATAAATCCAGATGAAAGGCTCCTCTTTCGGGTTGTTTTGACCAAAAATCTACTCAAAAGTGAATCCAGCCAAACGACCTGAGCTCGCAGCCTTTTCGACTAGAAGCTGAATACACTTCTGGTTGTTCGACCTGGCCATCCAGTCGACCGGCTTGAATGAATATGGATTTTAGCACCAAGAATGATCAAGACCATTCTAGAATCCTGGAGATTACTAACCCTTAGTCCCCAAGCATATCATTTAATACCCTAAGGTTTTGTAACTAGTATAAATAGAGGTCCCTTGGTCATGATTTAAAAACACAACTCCATAATTCTCTCATCATTTTTGCTCCATCATTCCTAGATCTCGCCAATCTCTTTCAAAGCCAAAATTCCCAGGATTTTATAAAAGAAAGAAGCATCATTCGAAGGTCAAGAACATTAAATAATCATCATAAATCATAGGGCACACAAGCCTCATCTTTTGTAATCTTTGTTGATAGAAATAATGCCTAAAAACGTTATTGATATTTTTCTGACTTCTCTACGTTTTGATAATTACAAAATGTAAAAACGCTTTATGTAAAATTAAACGTAAACAAGTAATTAGTCGTAAATTTCCATTTTCAAAATTAATCACTTAAAGGTATGAATAAATAAATGCTTAATTTATTTGTGATCAAAGGAATGTTTATTTGTCCTAAACCTTACATTTTTATAAATGTGACAAACATTTTTAAAACTTATACAAAACATTTTTGGTATTTATAAGAAATGTTTTATTCAAAATAAATATTTTGAATTCAAATTTCCCCCCTAATAATGTATAAAACTGATCCAGTAAACACCTCCCCTGGAAAAGATAAAAATGGGGGCGTTCTACTAATGCGGCTGTTAGCCTTAAAATATGTTGACTAATACGAAATTACATTAGTTAATTATAGCTGTGTCAGGTTAGCATAGTTAGTCGATACACGGGCTATAAATACCCCTCCTATACTTCCATAAGAGGGTGAGGATTCATTTGTAACATTTCACATAAGGGGTGTGTGTGTGTGTTTCACTCTTCTATCAAACACACATCTTTCCCTTTTCTATCATCTTATCAATAATATGGCTACTTATTTATTTCATCCTCCCCGACCTCCGGATCTTTACTAGTTAGTGTTTCTTATTATTAACAATTGGTATCAAGAGCTAACCAGGGGTGTATTGTATTATGTGTTTGTTGTTTCGTGTTTTCAGCCTATTTACAGCTTATTATAGCTTATTTTTATGTGGCTATTGCATGGAAAAAGCCACGAAACTGTTTATGTTATTATATGTTTCGTCATCAAAACTGTTTAGGTCTGCTTCTTTATAGTGCTTAAAGGACAAATATTTTTGAGAAGCTTTCTGGGTTTTTTTATTGTATTTCGAACGTATTTGTCTTTTTATTGGCATATTCTGTGTTTACACTGCTTATTTGAGCTTATTTCGTCCTTAATTTAAGTTTTTCTGAGCTTATTGTTCTTAACAACAGCATCTTAAAGCTTAATGGTTTCTGCTTTGAATAAGGCAAAAGAAAAACTAGAAAAAACTTAGATCCATTTTGTTAGCTCTGCAAGACAGTGTTCAGATCTTTTTCAAAAAGACAAAATTGTACTTGGCAATTTATACACTCATCAAATTCGCGATTTATAACGACTTTTCCTGAGTAGGCGATTTATACACTTTGTGTTTAGGTGATTTATACACTCTCTAAGTCAGCAAATTATACACTCTGTGTAGAGGCGATTTATACATCTACTAAAGAGGGTGATTTATACTAGTGACTATAGGGCGATTTATACACCCTGACCCAAACCGAGTCAACTCAGTAATTATCGAGTTGACCGGGTCAACTCACTGAGTCAAGACCAAATGAAAAGGAATAAAAGAGGTACAAACTTAACATCCACAACCAATAACTAACACCATAATCATCACAAATCCAACCAAATCTAATCCTATTCCCTTCGTTACATAATCACCAACATCAACTCCAACTCCATCAATCAAGACTCGAAACGGAAACATAAAAAGACAGATCTCAACCTCATTCTGTATCATGTGTTACAACAAATTCAAGACCATCAAAAGAGCCGTAACACAAACAAAATGTCATCACTGATCTGTGAAAATTAATTCAACTCTCTTTCAATTTTCGAATATCAAGATTGTCTAATAGCAATCATGTTATAACCAATCTTGGTTTCGTTGGAAAACATAAATTCAAATTAAAAACATATCACACCTACCTGAGACCTTTCTCAAATAGATCTAAGTTGTGTCTTGACTAAAAGAAAGCACCGGATGTATTTGTCCCTTTATTTCAACATTTTAGCCGGGTATAGCAAAGGTATTTTGGGCTGCTTCTACTTCTACTCTAAATGAGCCTTTATCAGTAATGTATAATTAGACTGGTTTTTAGTAATTGAGCCGAGAAGTTTAATTGTATGCCAAAGTTTTTTTTATTATTAGGCTTAGTATTAATGGATTTGAGCCGAGTAATAAAACATTATCATGACAAGTTTGACTAGACAATGGTTGTTCGTTAACGATAATTCAAAACAACATTTGTCTTAGTTTAACAACATTAAACATGAACAACAACACAACAAACACGATACATAACACTAAAGCAATCCTAATAAGATTCACTTAAACAAAAAATAGCTAAGAATTAGGATTCTACATGACAAGTGATATCAGAGTTGATTTGGTAACCCTTATTTAAGATCAAAGTGGGTTTCACGAAGGCGTCTACTTATTTCATCATCGAGACTTACTTCTATTTTCTACCCCATTTCTTCAAACCCAATCTATCGATTGATGACTTTCTTGAACATAAAAAGCTATGATTGAGACATGGATTATCTAGTTTCCAGCAGTAGGGGTGGTTAGTTGAAGACCTGGATAACTAGCACTTAAAGGAGTTACATTGTAGTACTCAGTGTCCACGCAAATGTCGATGTTGGATAATTTCAAGAGGTGTTGTCAATTCGATACTATCTGTTAATATAGGTACTTAAAGATTTAATCCTGCACCGTCTTATCAACAACAGTGCTAAGATTAAGTAACAAATTTGGAGGAATGTCCTTCATTTTCAAGTTGGTAATACCAAGGTTTTAACTTTACCAAGTGATCACAGCACTAGCCCTACAAAATAAGAGGATGGAAGTCTAAGCAGAGAGTTTGAAGTTGAGATGTAATTAGTAATTCTCACCGTATATTATATGCTATTCCAAGGCAATGAGACTTCACACACGAAGCAAAATTTTTCAAAGTTCTTACGACATTCATAACATTTCAAGATTTGGTGCTTATGACAAGAACTTCTCGAGTTTATGGACGTACACAACAATGATGCTTTCGAGAGTTCAAAACCATCATGGCAGAAAATGTGTACTTTGATGTTACCATGTCAACTTGGGGAAGTAGTGTATACTACTTCACTGAGTATGGTTTGTGAAGTATTCTGCAAATGTGAGAAGTATTGTTGCTGATTTTTCGTATGTTTCCCCGAACAAATATTCACCAAGACCTAATGACAAGCAGCAGTGGTATTTGGTGTGGTCTTACTTCTTCTTCTATAAAATTCTGCTATGCATGACAATGACAAATAGAAGATTGTTCAAGCTATATTCAACATTTCCAGAATCTACTCAAGATAGTGGATGTTGGTTAGGGGGAAGCTGATTTAGAAAACTTCGCCAAAAAAGAAGTCTATGAAGAAGCCTTTTCAGACATGCCTACATGAATAGGGGAAGTTAATCAACTCCTCCAACTACAATGGTTCTAGAACAAGTAAAGACAATGAAGATCCAAGCTGGAGTATAAGTTTCAAGACCAGAAGAACTTAGAAGACATCTTCAGCTTTGGAAACGTTTAGAAAGATTTTATTTGTGTTGTATTTGTACTTGATAGGAACATTATAAGTAATTAGGTATGTCTATTTATTGGGGGAAGATTTTTAGCCTTAAAATATGTTGACTAATACGGAATTATATTAGTTAATTATAGCCGTGTCGGGTTAGCATAGTTAGTCGACACACGGGCTATAAATACCCCTCCTATACTTCCATAGGAAGGTGAGGATTCATTTGTAACATTTCATATAAGGTATATGTGTGTTTCTCTCTTCTATCACACACACATCTTTCCCTTGTCTCACATCTTATCAATACTATAGCTAATTATTTGTTTCATCCTCCCTGACCTTCGGATCTTCATGAACAAGATGGATGAAAATGGTGTGGTAATAAGGAATAAAGTAAGGTTGGTTGCTTAGGGGTATAAACAAGAGGAATGAATTGATTACGAGTAAACTTTTCCACCAGTTGCAAGACTTGAAGCCATCTGGATATTTCTTGCATATCTGCCTAACTTGGTTATATGCTTAATCGATGGATGTGAAGAGTGCATTTTTAAATAGGAAACTCTCTGAGGAAGTATATGCTTAACAAAAACCTGGGTTAGAAAGCAGTGCATTTCCTAACTATGTGTGCAAACTGGATAAAGCTCTCTATAGACTGAAACAAACTCCTAAAGCATGGTATGAAACACTATCTAAATTTCTTACTCATCATAAGTTTGTCAGAGGTACCATTGACAACACTCTTTTTACTTACAAAACTATAAGTGATGTCATAATTGTACATATATATATAGATGATATCATCTTTGGGCCAACCAATGATAAGCTTAGTAAACTGAAGAAACTAAAGAATCATTGATCCGATGGCCGGGGAGACTCAAACCATAAGATAGCCATGTTTAGAGATCGAAAGCTAGAGAGAGAAATAAATGTTTAAAATGAATAAAGAAGGAAAATAATACAAGATTCTCAACCCCTTCATGGAAGCCATAGAGGGGTATATATAGTCCATACGCCTCATATCTATACAATAATGTCTATTCTAGTCCCTGCGTAATAAACTATGGTAATTCCGTAATGTCGTCACATAAAATGGATTTCTAACAATCTTCCCCATGGGACGATATACGAAATTACTTATAATATTTTCCTAACAAGTACATATAGAATAAGAATAAGAACTTCCATGAAGCTTCCAATACTGATGATGTCTTCTGTGGTCTTTGACTTCAATTCTACACTCCAACATGAATCATCTTTGTAGTACCTTGTAGGAGAAATATTATAATAGGCATAAACTAGGTAACCCATACACTTCTTGGTTAAGGAGAAGCTTCTAAATCAGCTTCCCCCTAATTCATGCCATATATTCTTCATTTAGAATCTTTCAAAGCTTCCCCCAAACTAGCAATCCCCTCTTGAGCATTTTCAAAGCTTTCTTACAAGCTTAGAATAATTAAGTGCACAGCGTAATTATTAAGATACCACATCAAATATGACTTCTTCTTTAAGAATACAGCTAGTGTGCTTAAATGTTTTTGGGGAGACAATTAAATGGATCACAACGCAAAGTCTACACTACGCTTGAATCATTCTTCCTCTACAACCCACCCTGGAAATTTAATAATGCATACAACTTTCACAAGATATCACCTTTCCCTCTTCCCCGCATGTGGTTGAAGAAATGCACCCAAAAGCCACAAGTTAAAGCGTTGATTTTCTCTACGGATATGACATTTGTCTTCCGGGCATTGCCTAACAAAAAAGATTTTCAAGAAAGATGACTTTTTCAAGCTTTTAAGAAAAAGAAAGGCAAAGACTCTCGGGTGTATCTACTCTTTCCCCCTTGCTGGTTTTCGAACCTCGAATTAACAAAATCCACTTGTACGCATAAAATATTAATAATTGTGTGAAGAAAAAAATTTAACTCAATCTATCGCCGTGTGAATCACTACAGATCAAAATCTTCTATTCATAAACTACTCATCTAACTATCATTTTTAGCCGAACCGTTTTATAGGCTAGTTTGAAGCGACCATTGATTTGGATTAAACTCAATGGTACTAAATAATCACCTGTTAATCTTAAATATTTAGTCCAAGTTAACCAATTTTTACACCAATTTGTATAAACCTTTGGTTAAGAAACTAAAACTACATTAAACAAGATCAATAGCCCATCGTATTATTACCAGTGATGGAGTAAACCCGATATACCAAATTTTAAACTGAAGTAGAATTCCCCGATCTTGTGACTTAAGCTTGCACTAATGTTGGAAGAACGGTGTAGAGAATTTGTGCTCCATTCAAATCTCTAAGTACTCAATACTTACCAAGCAAAGTAGTAGGCAATTCAAACCTTTTTTCCGATAATCCCACAACGTCTTCTGGTGTGTGACACTGAGAACTTCCATGTAATCACTTTAAGTGATAGTTATCCAAGTCTTCAACTAACCACCCCGATTGTTGGTAACTAGATAACCTAAGTCTTCTTCTTAAAGCATAAGCCAGAGCAAGTTATAATTAAAAGTCTTGCATCCAACCAACCCCAAATTCAAGATAAATTAAGAACACGCCTTCGTGAATTTGGCCACCATCAACTCACAAAAGCGCCCCCCTCACAACACTGTCCGACCCAACGCCCCCAACCAACCCCCACACTCCCAAAGCACACAACCTAATAACCACCACAACAAAAAAACCCCCCACACACGGACACGACCCACCACACGACCCATATCCAAAGTACATAGAAGAACCCCACCACAACCCATCTCATGACAAAAAAGTCTAACACACCATACCCTCCCGAAACACCAAAATTAAACCAAAAATCTAAAAATCCCTAGACCTCAACGGACAACTACCACCATACTAGTACAACCCAGAGAAACCTCAACTTTGGGCCCCCGTCAGCTTTAGGATCAAACCGAACTACGTTAGATCCACCCAAACCTAAACTAAAACCCCTACTAACACTCAAATATAATATCTCCCTCATCCCTAATTTCACTTGACATAAACATACGCCTCCATCAGTGTTACTTCACCCACCTAACTTTTTAGCAACACCATCTCAAACAAAAGATACTAGTTCCATTCACTCAGTTAAGCCACATCAATTTTTCTAAATAATGAACACAGACCCACGAAAACTAAGTCATTCAAACACCCTTACCTCAACCAAAGTCCATTTATATTTTCTGCTTAAGTGACTGAGCACGATTCACAATCGAAGATCATGTTTACCAAGGTTTTGGCTTTAAGATCTTATAAAAAAGGTCTCGGGTAGGTCATTTGTTGTTTGTTTGTCTTTTAATCAAAACAAAGGATGATTATAACCCAATTGTTATAAATCAAACTTTATTTTCGTATATCAAAGAGATAGATTAGATCATCTCGCAGATTTATAATGAGTTAAGATTAATGATAGGTTCATTTATACTTGTAAAATCTTTGAAGATTATATAGACAAGTTAAATCTGAGATCTTTAATTTGTTATATGTTTCGAGTCAATTGATGTTGGAGATGGGATGTGATGGAGTTGTGATATGATGTGACAATGGGTTTAATTAGTTATGGATCTGATTGGTGATTATTGTGAGGCTGATGTTGATGTTGTTCGTTGGAAAACACAATTTTAAATTAAAAACATATCGCACCTACCCGAGACCTTTCTTAAATAGATCTAAGTTGTGTCTTGATTAAAAGAAAGCACCGGATGCATTTGTCCCTTTAATCGAGTAACAAGAACGATGAAAGAAAGAGGGTTGATTGTTTAGATAGATCGAGTGAGAGTATGTAAGTTGAATGGCAGATCTATAATTTTTTTTGGAGTAATAAGGTTGGAGCAGATTTGCTTTTGGGAGATAAAAAAAGAACGATTGTGTTTTTTATATGTGTTTAGGGTTAGGGATAAGTGTGAGATTAATTAGGGATTTGGCATAGTTTTATATCCACTCCTTATGGATCCGGTATTGAATGGCAACCGGGCTTTCTCAGAATATAGAATGGGCCGAGTATACTTATTGATAATATTAGGGAAAATGTCTAATTAATTGGATTTGGGCTGTGATTTCAACATTTTGGCCGGCTATAGCAAAGGTATTTTGGGCTGCTTCTACTTCTACTCTAAATGCGCCTTTATCAGTAATGTATAATTAGGCTGGTTTTTAGTAATTGAGCCGAGAAATTTAATTGTATGCCAAAGTTTTTTTATTATTGGGCTTAGTATTAATGGATTTGAGCCGAGTAATAAAACATTATCATGACAAGTTTGATTAGACAATGGTTGTTCGTTAACGATAATTCAAAACAACATTTGTCTTAGTTTAACAACACTAAACATGAACAACAACACAGCAAACACGATACATAACACTAAAGCGATCCTAATAAGATTCACTAAAATGAAAAACAGCTAAGAATTCGAATTCTACATGACAAGTGATATCAGAGTTGATTTGGTAACCCTTATTTGAGATTGAAGTAGGTTTCACGAAGACGTCTACTTATTTCATCATCGAGACTTACTTATATTTTCTACCCCTTTTCTTCAAACCCAATCTATCGATTAATGACTTGCTTGAACATATAAAGCTATGATTGAGACTTGGATTATCTAGTTTCCAGCAGTAGGGGTGGTTGGTTGAAGACTTGGATAACTAGCACTTAAAAGAGTTACATTGTAGTACTCAGTGTCACACGCAAATGTCGATGTGGATAATTTCAAGAGGTGTTGTACTTCTGATACTAATCTGTTAAGTATAGGGTACTTAAAGATTTTATTCTAGTGAGAGAGTAGAGAGAGGAATAAAAGATGTAAAATAGAATAGAAAGTTAAATGATACAAAAGCCTCAACCCCTCTATGGAAGCCATAGAGGGGTATTTATACCACCACACATTACATAAGAATTCTATATTGACTATTCTAGTCCTTGTGTGTGGTGATATGGTAAGCTATGGTAATTCTGTAAATGTCGTCACGTAAAGTGAATTCCTAACATCCGTACATTTGCTGAAAGACAAGCTAAGAAAAAAATAAAGCTTGATGACAACTCAATGAACAACCACACTCAACAACAGCCTCACAAAAGGCAAAATGTAGCCAGGGCTTACACTGCTGGGCCTAGTGAGAAGAGATAATATGGTGGATCTCTATCTTTGTGCACAAAATGCAACTACCATCATAATGGGCAGTGTGCTCCCAAGTGCAACAACTGCAAGAAGGTTGGCCATCTGGCCCGTAACTATAGAAGTCCAGCTGCTACTGCTAACAACCAGAGAGCCCCCAGGGTGATTCAAAGGGTTATCTCTTGCTTTGAGTGTGGAGTTCAGGGGGCATTACATGAAAGATTCCCAAAATTGAAGAATAACAACCGTGGAACTTAAGGATGAACGGATACAAAAAAAAAAAGAAAAGAAAAAAACTAAAAAGAAAAAAAAAAAAAATAAAAAATAAGAAAAGAAAAAAAAAAAAAAAAAAAGAAAAAGAAGGAAAAAAGAAAATAAAAAAAAAAGAGAGCACAAGCAAGGGCTTATACAGTGGGAAATGCAGGGAAAAATCCAAACTCTAATGTTGTTACATGTACGTTCCTCCTAAACAACCAATATGCTTCTGTCTTATTTGATACTGGTGCCGATAAGAGTTTTGTGTCTACTGCATTTAGTTCCCTAGTTGATATCGTCCCAACTACACTAGACCATGATTATAATGTCGAACTAGTCGATGGAAAATTAATTAGAGTTAATACTATCATACGAGGTTGCACTTTAAACTTCTTAAATCATCCATTCAACATCGACTTAATGCCCGTAGAACTTGGTAGTTTTGACGTCATAATTGGCATGGATTGGTTAACGAAGTATCATGCCGTAATCGTTTGTGATGAGAAGATCGTTCGTGTTCCCTTTGGGAATGAAATCTTAATTGTTCGTGGTGATAGAAGCAACAACAGACACGAGTCTCAATTAAACATCATCTCGTGCACCAAAACTCAAAAGTAACTTTTCTCAAAGGATGCCATGTTTTTTTGTCACATGTTACCACAAAGAAGTCTAAAGACAAGTCAGAGGATAAGCAACTTGAAGATGTACCAATTCCTCGACATTTATCCCGTTGTGGGGGTGGTAGGAATATTTACTGAGGACTTGTCGGTATATCCACCAACCCGACAAGTGGAATTTAAAATTGATTTGATACCCGGTGTTGCACCTGTAGCACGGGCGCCTTATCGATTAGCTCTGGCTGAGATGCAGGAATTGTCGGATCACTGCAAAGAGCTTTCCGACAAAGGATTTATAAGACCCATTTCCTCACCTTGGGGAGCTCCGGTCTTGTTTGTCAAGAAGAAGGATGGATCATTCCGGGTGTGCATCGATTATCGGGATTTAAATAAGCTAACAGTAAATTACTAGTATCCGCTTCCAAGAATTGATGATTTTTCAATAACTTTAAGGGTCGAAGTCTACTCGAAGTGCGACCTAAAGAACGGGTTATCATTAACTAAGAGTTCCATGAAGACGATATCCCCAAAGAACGCATTCAGGACTCGTTATGGTAATTACGAGTTTCAAGTTATGCCTTTTGGTTTGACGAACGCACTGGCGGTATTTTTGGACCTTATGAATTGGGTATGCAAGCCGTACTTGTACAAGTTTGTGAGTGTCTTTATTGACGATATTTAAGTCCATGGTTCAGGGGAATGAGAACGAGAATTGTATGCATTCGTGGAATACCAATCAGTTATGATCTATAAAGACCCTCCTGTATCACCACTTTTGATTTTGTTCATCTCAAGTGGGGGGATGTGCGTATAATATTAAATGTTGCAGGGGCAATAATTAAAGATATAAACTCCTATAGCATTTATATATTTATCTAGAAGAAAATGAAGAAAAGAGGGTGCAACTAAAAAGCCACCTATGTGCTAAAAATGTAAAGATGGTGCAAAAATGGATCTAGTAGCCTATTATTGCACCAAGCCATCTCAAGAAGTAAAAAAAAGAGCTAGTAGCCCATTATTAAAGATCAGGTTTTCAAACTCAGACTTTTAGACCTTGGATGGACAGTAGCTAGTTATGACAGCCTGAGTTTACTTTAGACTATTTGTTTCTTGTTTTTATCTTAACAACCATTTAAAGTGTATCCTTTGTCTATCCTTACCCTTTATATCACCCAATAAACCAAATGTCACCCATGTTGCCTTGGAGACTGTTTAGACCCTAATTCTAGTTGGTGGGAACTTGTGTACATTCCAAGCTTATGATAGAACACATACTATGTCCGTGCAATTGAGTGATCACCTCGAAATTAAACACTTAGATTAGTAATGAGAGTTGAGTGTTTTGAATCCCCTTTTCGTGAGGTGTTCAGCTTAGATGTTTTCTAGCATAAGTTGTTTATAGATTCATTGATCCAATTTAAATTGAGGAAATCTTTTTATGAATTATTCTAAACGGTTCTACTCGAGGGCAAGTAAAAGTCAAGTGGGGGGATATTTGATAACATCAAATAATTGATACATTTTAATATCAATTTCCCTATAAAAATTATTACAAATATGCTATTAATGTATGAAAACATTACTTAATTGTTTATTATTAGTTTTCAAGGACCAAGTGAGCATTTTAGCAAAAGACAAGGGATTTGGACAAGAAATGCACTAAA
This sequence comes from Tanacetum coccineum, assembly GCA_026074375.1. Lineage (NCBI taxonomy): Eukaryota > Viridiplantae > Streptophyta > Magnoliopsida > Asterales > Asteraceae > Tanacetum > Tanacetum coccineum. The sequence goes on from BQNB010000983.1 coordinate 118,380, forward strand.
GTGAAGAGTCCAAGGTAGTTTACAGCATAACACCCCCAAGGGATTACGTCGTAACACACTCTAACGAAGAAATGAGTCATCATACCCTTTACGGCGTAAAGTGTCTCCAAGATTATGCCGCAACATTCAAAAGTTATAAGAGATGATGTATCTAACTCAGTGTTACAGCGTAACATAGGCGATAAGGTTACGTCGTAACATACTTTTATGCCTAGAATATTGGATGCTTATGTAGCAAGGTTACAGCGTAACACCCATAAGGATTACGCTGTAAACCTTTCGAAGCTTATAAATAGAGCCCTCTTCCGGCTCATTCAGCATCACTCACCACCACCACTTCACACACAGTTCTAAGGGGTGAACCAAACCCCTAATGTTTAAAGCATTTCATCTAAAGGTCCAAGGGAGAAGCCACTAGCATACTTATTGTATTTAATGATTCATTTTATTCTCTGTAAGAATTATGATGATTCAATCCATGTCTTTATTCATTAATTCTTGCATTGCTGTTACTATGAGCCGCTAAGCACTCCTAGTGCTGGTCTAACCATGTAGTTACTGTTGTTATGATTATGATTTCTTGTTCAATTATGGTTTTGTTAGATATCCTTATAGCCTTTCATTGATCCCCATGTTTTGGTAGTATAGAGGGTGGCTTAGATCTTATTAATCCTAATATTAGACTTACCATGTTGAACTTGGGATTAGTGGGGTACTAGGGTAGCTTGACATCTATCCCTAGTGTAGGAATTAATTAAATTATCGCCTTTGTCACATTAAATACTTAAAAAGTATGGGAACTCTTTCAAAAGGGGTTAATAATTGGTTTAGATTATAGATTGGTCTTAAGGGTAGTTGTGGTTTAACCACCACAAGCTTGGATGCCCTGTTCGTGTGATCGTAGGGGAATGTGGGATCGCAGAGTAAGCATAGGACCGACCTTAAATGAAAATTTGGGTCTGTCAACTTTAGAACCACTAATGGAACTTATAATTGAACATTGCATAGGAAAATGTAATCATGACATTGTTAATGAAATGGTTAGGTTAGCACGCCTTTCTCTATGATATCTTCTATCTATTTATTTTATTGCATTTACTTTTCTGTAATTATTTAAATCAATCTTAAAACCATTTTTAATCGTGACAACAATCAAATTAAACTATTTAACCTTAGCTCTTGGGACTACCTCAGATTTACCAAGCTACTGCACTATATACGACCGGGTTCTCTGCCTATTAGTGCGTGTATCGGTAATCGAGTTTTATAAATTTAAAACTTGAACAAAATATATTTAAAGCAAAATACGCATCAGTTTTTGGCGCTGTTTCCGGGGAGCTAAAATTAGTTTTAATTTGATTTACTAAAAAAATTTATTCATAATGGCTGAGAGGGAAATCGATAACCTCACTATGGAACAATATCTAGCATTGACTAGAAGGAAACCAGGCACAGGGCATGGTTAAACCAGAAATTAGAGGCAATGTGAACTTCGAAATAAAAAGTCAATTCATGCGGGAATTAAGGGAGGACACGTTTTCCAGAAACAAGAACGACGACACCCATGAGCATGTGGAGCGAGTTTTAGACATCATCAGCTTATTCAACATACCCGGTGTATCACACGATGCTGTCATGTTGCGCGTCTTCCCTATTACTTTAACTGGAGCTGCTAAGAGATGGGTGGATAGACTTCCCCCAGGAACCATCAATTCTTGGGATCTCCTTAAAAAGGCCTTTATCTAAAGGTACTATCCACCATCAAGAACCGCCAAACAGCTTGAGGAAATCCGCAACTTCAAGCAAGAAGGAGATGAGACATTATACCAAGCTTGGGAACGGATAATGACCTTCTGTATAATGCCCCACTCATGACATTAATAACCATCAGAAGGTAAACATCTTCTATAACGGTTTAGGGGCCTTGAACCGCCAATTGCTTGACTCATAAGGGCCAATTCCTGGCATGACACCTGTTCAAGCATTAACGGCAATTCAGACTACGGCCGACCACTCCCAAAAGTAGCATGATGGGTCATCCAGTAGAAATATAGAAAGTAGTAGTAATTCTGAAGGGATCGCCGCTATTGTAAAAAAACTAAAAAATCTCGGTCGAGACATGAAGAAACTAAAAGAGAATGTTCACGCTATTCAAGTAGGATGCCAAAACTGCGAAGGAGCTCACCTTGATAAAGAGTGTCCTCTTAACGAGGAAGTTAAGGGAATGGTAGAAGTTAAATATAGGGAATTCAGTCAACCTTTCCCAAATAACAAGTATGACGGTATATTTAATAAAGGAGGATATGAACAACCCTCATCAGGAGAAAAGAGACCCAGTCTAACTGAAGTAATCAATAAATACATAGAGGAAGCATCTAAGAGACAAGCCAAGCAAGACGAATGGTTAAAGAAATTTTACCAAAGTACAGAAGCCAACCGAGAAACTCACGACAAAATTATCTAAGGTCTTGAGGGAAAGGAAAAACATTAGCTAATGAAGTTGAAGGGCGAGCTAACAACAAAAAGTTTAAAGAACGCAAGACAATTTATTCTGAAAATGGATTGCCATTATACACCCCTTTCTATTATTCCCCTAAGGAAATTGAATACTTTTCTGCTAACTCAGGATTTTCTGATAACGAGGAACAAGAAACCGACGATTCAGGAATGGCAGAAATTGTAGCAGCACTTGAGGCCACACAAAAGAAGAAAAGAAAAGAACCTAAAAAAATAAAGCAGAATGTAAATTATTATGTTGATCGTTATGAACCCCCGATACCGTTCTCTAAACGATTAGAGCATCACACAGAGGGAGCATTAGTGCACCAAACTATGGAGAGCTTAAAGAAAATCAAAATAAATCATCCTTTGTTAAAAGAAATTAGGCAAACTGATAATTACGCAAAGCAAATGAAGTACTTAGTAGAAATCAAACCTAGGACTGAAGAAGATAATGAAATGAGAATGAATCCCAAGTGCTTCGCTCTTCTTCAAAATCATCTGCTTCCTAAGGAACAAGATCCTGGAAGTTTCTCCCTTGTTCCATTGGGAAGTTAGATTTTAAAAATGCCTTAGCAGATTTAGGAGCTAGCATCAGCATCATGCCCTTTTCTATGTACAAATATATAGGCATAGGAAAACTTAAACCAATTAACATGTTAATCGAGATGGCTGATAACACCAAATGCGCGCCTAAGGGAATAGTAGAAAATCTTCTGATAAAAATTAACAAATTCATCTTCCCTGTTGATTTTGTTATCCTTGATATGGTTGAGGACATTAGTATGCCTATCATTCTTGGAATACCCTTGCTAGCCACCGCACACGCCCAAGTTGATATATTTAGAAAAACCATTTCTCTAGAAGTTGGAAGTGAAAAAGAAATATTTAAAATGAGAAGTAGTTTTACTACAACAAATTTTGAATCTGTTCATTCGATAAAAAGCGAAACATTCGTAGAGGATGAAAACCTTATGGAAATTGATTACGATTTATTTTATACGATTTTAAATCTTTGTGAGTTTAACCGGTTACTTTGTATCGATCCAGATATTTTCTCTTATGAAATGATTGTATAGGTATCATACCGAATGAAATGTATACAAAGAAACTAATGTGGAAAATGAAAATATCTACACCTCAAGGAATAGGGAACATTGGTTGTACCGGCGAAATACTTACTGCCCCCCAAGAACAAAACGGATCAATGAGCCCGTCAAAATGCATGGGAAATCTTGTCCCAATATCCAAGTAGCAAAACATAGTGATGGAGGAGATTTACCAATTAACATAGAAAAACATTATTGGGAAAGCAATAATGATAGTAAACGAGAAGAGTTAGAATGGGAAAACCTAAGCTTAAATGATTTGATGAGAATAAGATATGAGAAAGTATGCAAGATGACCGGGGAAAGAATTCTCAAAGATCACTGAAAAGAAAGATTCGAAGGAGAAGAAGATAATTTAGAAAAATACTTGGAAGACCCAGAGGAATACGAAGAAGATAAAGCAAACACAATGTTGGGGGTTATTCATGACAAATTATACAATGATTGGTTTAATAATACAAGTGAAGATGAAGATGATTTGGAAGGGATACTAGATTATTTGAAGCCAAGATCATATGACGGATTCGTCGACTTGGATGACGAAGCTTATAACAAGAGAAGGTGCAAATTGTTGGGAATGACTTATGAGGAACCAACACCGATTCTAATCAAGAAAGTTAAAGTCACTCGATACACCGTTGGTCCCGGAGAGACCTACACAAAGGTTAAGGTTTTAGGAGTTGAGAAGATACCTAGAACTAGGGATAATGTTGCTGCAATGAGGGCCAGATTAATAAAAAAATAGCCCAAGAAGGAAATAACCAAGCAAAGACGTTGAGCATCTCGAGTCTAATTTAAAGACTTGGTAATAAACAAAAGTGCTTGTCGGGAGACAACACGTCTTTTATTTTCTGCATATTAGTTGGTTTTTGGTTTCTCACTTTCTTTTGCAGGTTTTCTCTATGAAGAAATAGGAATTCAAGGTCTCCTTGACTCGTATTCATGTGCTAGTAAGGTTCTGTCTAGGCGTAACCACCTAGGTTACGCCGTAAACCTTCTTAGTTCAAATATATTTTTTTTAATCCACATGTTTATGGCATAACCAATACCATGGTTACGCCGCAAACCTTTTCTGAAAACTATAAATAAGTTTTGAAACCTTTTCAAAAATCGTGTATAAGTAAATGAACTTTGTGGGTGTGTTCCCTGTAAACCCTCATGAGACTTCACTCGTCCACTTGGGACACCAAGTGGTTTAAAAGGCTTGTTGCATATGCTAAATGCAACCCTGATTCCTACGAAAGTGAGTTAGCTTGTAGTGTAAATTTATCTATGAATGTTTAATGCTCTTTGTTGTCTAGTGATTTTAGGGGAAAATGAGGTTGTTCTATGGACACTTTGCAAAAGTTCAAACTCTTGCATTATCACTTGGAGAAAAGAGCGACACTTAGGGGAGTCTTTTGCTAATTCTACTCTTATTTCATTATTTCATTTCCTTAATTATACAATAGGAACATTGTACAAAACAAGTAGGGGATGGGAGTAGAATTACCACTTGACCTATATTTGCCTTTGATTTCCTAGTTTTCTTTGAAAAATGGTGGGTAGGGGGGGGGGGGGTGTTCCCCCGGGTGTGTGGTAAAATGGGGGGGGGGGGCCCCTTGCCAATTTTAAAATTTTGATATGTTTTTCTTACTAAACTAGAATAAATCTTTGCCGAGCACATTTAGTATCCTGTAATTAATTTGGTGAGATTAAGCATAATATTCCATTTTCATCTATTATACATAAAATCGATCAAATACATGAGAGTGTCGATAGTATTATAAACATTAGAACTTGGCTTGTACATCTTGTTAAGACCTAATTGGTTAGTGGAATAGACTGTTCCAAAAGGCAACATTTTAGGAAATCACCCAAAAAGTCTATACGCGTGTGTTTATTGGCTTGTTACACTGACTTGTCGACCTCCCCGTGTAAAACCCTAGTTAGACTCACTACCAGTGCAAGATACCCCTAGATCACCTTGTCAAGCCATTCATGTTTAAACACTATATGTTTCGTTGCACCATGTTGCCTTTGCCTACCCTGTAGTCTTTATTTTCTTTGTGTTGAAATCTTTGTCTATTTAAGTCCATGGTTTGGGAGAATGGGAACGAAAACTTTATGCATTCGTGGGAAGACCAATCAGTTTATGATCTATATAATGTCCCCCTTGTATCCACCACTTTCGAATTGTTTATTCTCAGTGGGGGGGTTGTTCGTATAAATATCATATGTTGCTCGGGCAATAATTAAAGATAATAAACCCCCTGTATCATTGAATATTTATCATGAAGAACTGAAGAAAGAGAGTGTAATAAAAAGTCCCCATGTGCTAACAAAAATTAAAGATCACCACCACACCAACAAAGGGTGCAAAATAAGTATATATATATATATATATATAATATTTATATATATATATATATCTTTATATATATACTTCTATATATTATATATATATTTATATTATATATTTATTAATATATATATGGTGCTAGTAGCCCTCATTATTGCACCAGCCATCTCAACAAGTACAAAGAAATAGAGCTAGTATGCCCATTATTGAAGATCCAGGTTTCTTACTTCAAATACTTTTAGACGTAGATTGGATAGTAGCTGTTTATGACAACCTTAGTTTACTTTATACTATTTGTTTCGTGTTTTTATCTTAACAACCATTTTAAGTGTATCCCATGTCTATCCTTACCCTTTATATCACCCAATAAACCAAATATTACCCATGTTGCCTTGGAGACTGTTTAGACCCTAATTCTAGTTGGTGGAGACTTGTCTACTTTCCAAGCTTATGATAGAACACATACTATGACTGTGCAATTGAGTGATCACACCGAAATTGAACACTTAGATTAGTAATGAGAGTTAAGTGTTTTTGATCTCCTTTTCGTGAGGTGTTTGGCTTTGATGTTTTCTAGCATAAGTAGCTTATAAATTCATTTCTTCAAGTCAAATTGGGGAAATCTTTTTATGAATTATTCTAAATGGTTCTACTTGAGGGAAGTAGAAGTTAAGTGGATAGATTTTGATAACATCAAATAGTTAATACATTTTAATATCAAATTCCCTATAAAAATGCTTACAAATATGTTATTAATGTATGAAAACGTTACTTAATTATTTATTATTAGTTGGATGGGACACAATGTGAGCTTTTAGCAAAAGACAAGCGATTTGGAAAGAAATGCACCAAAGTGAAGAGACCAAGGCGCTTTACGGCGTAACATTCCTAAAGGATTAGGCCGTAACATTCTCCAACGAAGAAATGAGTCATCACACCCTTTACGGCATAAAGTGTCTCCAAGATTAAGCCGTAACATTTAAATATACTAGAGATGATGTGTCTGACTCAGCATTACGGCGTAACATATGCGATAAGGTTACACCATAACACCCTTTTATGCCTAAAAGATGGGAGGATTACGTAGCAAGATTACTGCGTAACACCCCATAAGGGTTACGCCGTAAACCTTTCGAAGCCTATAAATAGAAGCCTCATCTGGCTCATTCAGGATCACTCACCACCACCATTTCACACACAGTTCTAAGGGGTGAACCAAAACCCTAAGGATCGAAGCATTTCACCTGAAGGTCCAAGGGAGAAGCCTTTACCATACTTATTGTATTCAATCGTTCATTTCATTCTATGTAAGAATTATGATGATTCAATCCATGTCTTTATTCATTAATTCTTGCATTGCTGTTACTATAAGTGGTTAAGCACTCCTAGTGCTGGCCTAACCATGTATTTACTAGAGTTGTGATTATGATTTCCTGTTTAATTATGGTTCTGTTAGATATCCTTATATCCTTTTATTGATCCCCATGTTTTGGTAGTATAGAGGGTGGCTTAGATCTTATTAATCCTGATATTAGACTTACCATGTTAAACTTGGGATTAGTGGGGTACTAGGGTAGCTTGACATCTATCCCTAGTGTATGAATTAACCAAATTACCGCCTTTATCATATTAAATACTTAAAAAGTATGGGAACTCTTTCAGAGGGGGTTAATAATCGGTTTAGATTATAGAATGGTCTTAAGGGTAATTGAGGTTTAACCACTGCAAGCTTGAATGCCCTTCTCGTGTGATCGTAGGGGAATGTGGGATCGCAGAGTACGCATAGGACCGACCTGAAATGAAAATTCAGGTCTGTCGACTTTAGAACCACTAATGGAACTTATAATTGAACATTGCACAGGAAAATGTAATCATAACATTGGTAATGAAATGGTTATGTTAGCATGCCTTTCTCCCTGATATGTTCTATCTATTTATTTTATTGCATTTACTTTTCTGTAATTCTTTAAATCAATCAAAAAACCATTTTTAATCGTGACAACAATCAATATAAACTATTTAACCTTAGCTCTTGGGACGACCTTTGATTTACCAAGCTACTGCACTATATATGATCGGGTTCTCTGCCCGTTAGTGTGTGTATCAGTAATCGAGTTTTATAAATTTAAAACTTTAACAAAATATATTTAAAGCAAAATACGCATCACTATGATAAACTATGGTAATTCTGTAATGTCGTCACATAAAATGGATTTCTAACATAAACAATTTGCTAGGCTGATGACCAAAAAGTATAAAATGAGTATGATGGGTGAACTGACTTATTTTTTAGGGTTTTAAATAAAACAAATTTCTAAAGGAATTTCTATTTATCAAGAAAAATATGTTAAATATTTACTCTAGAAATATGAGCTAGCTGATTGTGCGTGATTGAAATGCCTCATGCTTCCCCCAAAAAATTTAGGAACTAATGAATCAGGGGTCTTTATATTTGAGACTCAGTTTTGGATGAATGATTAGGCTACTGATGTATCTAACAGCTAGCAGACCTGATATCTAATTTTCCACATGTCTCTGTGCTAGGTACCAAGCTAACCCCAAGGAATCCTACCTTGTAACTGTAAACATAATTTTTAGGTACCTCAAAAAAACTCCAAATCTAGGTCTTTGGTATATATAAAAGGATCAGGCTTTGAACTCAAGGCACATTCAAACTCTAACTATGCTGGTTGTAACCTAGATAGGAAGAGTACTTTAGGGGGTTGTTAAATTCTTGGAGGAAAGTTAGTATGTTGGAGTGCAAAGAAGCAAAGCTTGGTGGCCGTGTCATCCGCTGAAGCTGAGTATGTTGCTGCTCCTGGGTGCTGGGCTCAAGTCCTTTGGATTAAAAGTCGGCTGGCATGATATCCTTTATGACAAGGTGCCTATCTTTTGTGATAATACAAGTGCCATTTCCATTTCAAACAACCCAGTGCTGCACTCTAGAACAAAACATTTTGGCATCACGCATCACTTCATCAAGGACCATATTGTAAAAGGGGACAGTGAGCTTCATTTCGTACCCACTGATTTACAACTAGCTGATATTTTTACAAAACCACTAGCTGAGCCTAGCTTTAATATTGACAAAGTAATCCCTGGTAAAGAAAAGATTTTAAGTGATTTCCTGACTTGAATATTAAATGTTTCTAAGGTAACTGAATAGTTACATTTAAGTTGAAAGACAAACGTTCTCAATATTTAATTAAGATATTCTCTAAAAAGGCAACCAACTTTCTCGAGATTCACAGGTTTTTACCGTGCACGAAGGGGCAATGGACCCATGTTTTTGATAGTTTTACCACTACGCATTTATTGCGGAACTCAAATGGTTTTTATTTTTCAAAATATAAAACATTTTTGTGGTATTACTATCATTTTTTAACCCACACAACACTTTTCAACACTAAAAACCTTAATTCATTTTTCATAATCACTAAACTCCATTTTCATCAAACATAAGTGTTATATATTGATTTAGGATCGAATAAGCAATATAGTATGTGTTTAGGTGTTGTATGTATTTGTTATGGAGAGAGAAAGAGTAAAGAGAGAAATGAGAATTAGATTAAGATGCTTACCTCATGAATGAGGTAGGGAGGGTATTTATACCCATTAATAAGGAGTGCTTTAGCTTTTGGATTTTTGCTCCTTTGGCTATTTTGTCGGTTCTCGTGACTACATTTTCGTCATAAAGCCTTTCACGAACCTTTTAAAATTTATTATTTTACTATTTATTACAGACAAGAGTCGATCTTAATAAGATCGTCACTTTTTCATTCCTAACAATATCCCCCTAAGGGGCGATCATTAAGATCTCTCTTTTATTAAATTATGATTAACACTTTCTATTCCTAATAATCTCCCCCTAAAGGGTGATCATTGAGATATCTCTTGTGACCTTGATCTTTGATTTTTAATGCTTGTTGTTTTGAGTCTAGTTATGTAACAGTAGTCTCGTTCCAATCATGCTTTTATGATCTTGATCTTTATCTTTTCATTTTCCTTTGTCTTTGCCTTTAAGATCTTTTCGTATCATAATTTCTTTGCCAACATACTTACCGTGAATCCATCTTGATTTGTCTTTTAAAGCTTCTAACCAACCTACTCATACTTTTCTTGACAGCTAACAATCTTCCTCAAGTAGAACTTTTCTCTTGATCAACAGCTTGATGATTTGAGGAAGTTCTTTAATTATCAGAGTTGCGAAAGTGTATATTTGATCTTTGAGTATGAGTTATAAAGGTATGAATTTGACGGTGTACTTGCTTGTGAAAGGTAGATATGTTGTTGTTGTTGTACATACTTCACACAAAACAACCCATAGAAGTTGAAATTATAACACCAAAGTCAATTAAGTCCCGGATGTTGTATACATCAAAGTCAACTAAGTCCTCAATGTACACATTTCTTCCCATTGATTATTGTTGTAGAAGATGAATGAAACAATGTAAGAGTAATAACAATCTCCCCCATTAATCTTGTGACATCATAAGAGATCTTGGTAATCCAATACTTCACTTGAGTAAATCAAGGAAATGTTGTTTGTGTTTTTTGAAAACAAATTCCGAAAGAACACAATAACTACTAGATCACTTAGATTACTAGTTAACACTTATTTGAATCATTAAACAATCATTTTTAAATTAGTGACCTACATTCAGTGTTGGCTTGATGTTAGCACTGGTAGGATTTCCATTCAATCATTGTGAAATACTTAATTTAAGTATCACTCTTGAATGTTCCGGCAATGTCGCTAAGACATGCAATGTCATATAAACATATACACAACTCTTGTATAATTTGTATCATTGATTTTTAATACAAGTGTACTTTTGTGTCCTATGTGAGATTTATGAATTGATCTCATTGGCTCTAGAATCTATAAGTGAATTTTTATTTTGGTGATTGGAGGCTGGAGCAGACTGCCACCTTTTTAATATCAACATTCTCGGAGTGAGAAGTCGATAGATAATGTGTTTAATCTCCATGAGAATTGAAACAAGAATTCTTTTAAGAGAATCTTGAGTGGTTGGGAAGGGTCGTGCATTGCATCACTAGGTCCATGACGTCTTTCTTCAATACCAAATATCATCTTTGTGATATACGATATATGTATTGACCCGGTTTTTGCCTAAGTTTATGTGGAGGGATTCTTTCTTTTCACCCTTTACATAACTTTTCTTTTTCATTTTTCAACCCCTTCAATGTCTACCAAGACGTCATTACTATTATCATGTTGTGATTGTTCCGATGATAGCTCATGCCTTAGTTGACATTATTCCCATTCTCATTCAACTCCATCATACCTAAGGACTTATATTCTATGGAATGTCCTTGGGTAGATCCCTTCGGTTCTGGTTAGATCATGGGATAATACCTAACCTTACCACCTTATTCTTTCTATGATCATCATGAGGTAATTGGTTTTTGGGTATTAAGATCGAAACCATAAAACCTTTTGAAAAGCAATCAAAGTGTTTGATATAAATTAAAACTTTAACACTTTGAAAGTTTCACTTTTGAGAAATACTACCCCTACACATGTGCATCATAATTTTGAAAGGTTTTTCGCACATAAAGGAAAGAGTTTCGCACTTGAGTCAAAGACGATCACATTTTAATCTAATTTTCTCCCCCTCAAAAATAGAATACCATATGATATTTTTGATATCAATGGATTAAAATAGCTATATGAGTTTTGGAAAGCACATGGGAGAAAACGGATATTGCATGATTATTAATTGGAACATTTTTGAATGTTTTAAACAAATTTGAAAAACTAGTTGTATAAAGGTGTGTCAATATCTAAAATGAGCCGCTAACGACGATTTTAAATACTCTCAAACGGATGCAACCCAAACGATGCTAACAACGTTTTTGAATACTGATGTGTGTTTTTACAAGCTTTAAATTTATAATAACTAGAAATACCGATTTTGACTAAAAACATAACACTCGGGCAAGCATACCCTATTCGAGTGTAATATAGTATTGGGTAAGTTAATGTCGTTCCATGGGATTTGTAGCAATTTATAGATTGTATATCAAGTAACAAAGCTAATTGATTGTTAGGGATCAAATAGCCTAAACGTGTGTATAAAGAAAGCAAGGAACAAGGCATGATACACATAACATAATAGATAGAGATAGATCAAGACTTTATATAAACAAAGTATTCAAGTCATATATGATGGGTAATCATATTAACAAGCATATCTAGCAATGATAACATAGAATTTTTTTGGAATTTTTTTGGCCTATATAATACATCATCATTGGTGCATTACGAATGGTTTATAACAAATATGCATACATATGAATTCCTCCCAACCCGGTCGGTCAACATAAGGAAGGGTCTTAAACATCATTCTACTTGGGTTGTTTATCAATTTACCACACAATTCTCACAAGCATGATATTGATTCGTATGGCAAACACGATTCAAAATACATCAATACAATTAATCCTTTCGGCCTATTTCAATTGCAAAGATATACAAAGAGATAAACAATGATCCAGGAAAAGATAACATCGAATTCATAAACATGTATATTCATAAGTCATAGCAAAATCATCCAAAGATTATTTCATGTTTCACATATTAGAATAAAGTACCAATACCAATATTTCGACTACAACAACCACCAACCCAAAACTAATAGTTCCATGATCAACCAACAACCAAATGCTACTTAGATAACCCGAAATATACCAAGTAACTTCTATAAATCCACAATATATCACCAAATGGAGTGTTTGGTAACAAGGTTTATGGTGATGATCTTAAGAGAATTTGGTGTGAATCCTCTAAGAATCAAAGTGAGAAGTGTTTAGATTTTGGAAATGGATGGTATGTGGTCTAGATATGGTGTTAAAACTTCTAGGAATTCATGGCTATGGTGGTGGTGGTGGTGGTGATATGGTGGTGAGAAGGGGTGTTTGGATCATCGGATCCTAAGATCCTCACCATTCCTTCCTCCTCTCCAAAGTGATTAGGTTGTCATTGTGTAAGATATAAGTTTAGTGTGTGAGATGATGTCAGATTTGAGAGGTACAGGGAATTTATATAGGTTTTTTCGGGGCCAAAGTGCAGCCCCACTTGTGTAAAAAGTTGGGTCAGCACTTGGGTGTTAATGCCACTTGGGCATATAATTGATGAATGTGGTCGATATTGAGGCTAAATTCATGAATTTATTGCTCTAGATTGAAAGTGCGACGCACATTTTTATTTGTGCGCCGCACATTGGGTGTTAATGCGGTCAAAGTCATTATTGAAGAAAAGTGCGCCGCACATTGGGCAAAACCTACGCACTTTGGTCACTTTCAGTTCTTGAACCAAAAATCAATGGACATGTGTCATGAGATCTTTATCTTCAGTTATTTCTTCGTTTAACCTTCTAATCTTCGTGTTTTCTTCCGTTTTCTTCCATGACACATCCCAAGAACCTACAATGACAAATATACTCTATTCTATACCAAAAGTTCTTATAATTAACCAATTTATATATATATAATCATTAATAACGCATATAAAAACATGTATAATTTGAGCGTTATCAAATCCCCCCACACTTAAAACTTTGCTTGCCCTCAAGCAAATCTAAGAAAAGAAATTTAGAAACAAGGTTCCTACATGACAAGATTTTTTTCAAATATATATATATTTAAAAAAAAGTTATTGGGTGTGAAATTTTCAAAAATATTTTTGGTTTTTGTAACAAATAAGTGAAAAAGGCATAAGCACGCCCCCTCCAACACACACACACTTAAGGTGTTGATCCCACTTGAATAGATCTTGCTTAGCTTGTAAGAAGCTTAGTTGTATTTAATAAATCCAAGACAACTATGGTAGAAACCTTGATTATGAATATCAAAGACTATGTGGAATCTAGTCAATGATACTAAGAAGAATTATTTATAAAACAGTAACACAAAATCAACAAACAAGACAGATTACCAAACTTTCAGCCTTAATATGAAACGAACAATCTTAATAGTGTTAGGGTTTACAAAACCTTGAAGCTACGAATATCAAAGATGTACATCTAACATTATGCCCTAGGACCTCCTTTTATACACCAAGGAGTCCTACAAGGCTTACAATACTTTCCTAACTTATCATGATCTTTTCTATAAACAAACATAATCTCTTAAACAAATAAGTTATACATATCTTCTTTACAAATAACTAATACTTATCTTCGTAAGTATTCTTGTTCTCCAATCAATCTTTATCTCTTCTCTGATAAGTCATTGATCTCATCTCTGTCAGCATAATCCTTCCAGCAGTAGTAATCACTCAGCAGTTGTAACTGAGCACAAGCAGCATTAACTACTTAGAAGTTTACTTTAGCAGTACTAACATACACTAGCAGTACTAACTTTTGTACTAGCAGTAGTAACTACTTAGTATATTTTCAGTCTTCATCTCTGAGCAGTCTTAACTTCTACTAGCAGCAGTAACTTTATACTAACAATACTAATTATACTAACAGTAGTAACTAGCAGTAGTAACTTTTATACTACCAGTACTAACTACTTAGTATAATTTTCATTAGTATTACCAGTAGCACTAAGTTATGCTTGATAGCACTAATATATACATGGGCAACAGTAACTCTAAGAATATCTTGAAGTCTTTTAAACCCAACAATCCTCCCCTAAACTTGATGTTCATCATCTGAATCTTTAAGTTTCATTAAAAGTCTTCACCATCACTAGGAGGATGCATTCAAACACTTCATTAACCTTTTTCCTGCTTTGTCATGAGCTTGAGTAGTTGATAACACATCTCATTCCAATGGTCAGCTTGAAGCTTTTTGTTCAACATGTTTGTGATTATTATTGGTGTAATGGGATATCTTTTCTCAACCAACAAAAAAGATATGTAGATTTTTAAACTTCACAAAGTGCACTTTACAGTTATCAAACAGCTTCTAAATAGTCACTTTATACCCTTGTAGATTTCTCCATACTTCACTTTTTATGTCAAGTTTAAACATTACTTTCAAATCACCCCATAACACTCTTTCATAATCCTCCTCTGGCCTTGTATTTTCATGTTTAGCTTTAACCAATAACAACGTTCAGTTTTGATGACAGTCTTTTCAAAGGGTTTTTGTCGACAAGTTCCCAGACTTTGAGTCTGTCAAACTGATGAAGCTCTTCCTACATTGCGTCGATCCATACGTGATCATCCATTGCTTCCTTAATGTTTGTCATTTCTGCAGTACTCATAGTGAGCGCGAATGTGCCCATGTCAGGATCTGTTGCAAGTTGTCGTCTTGTCTGCATTGGCTTCAATGGATTTCCACGAACTTGCTCTAACGGGTAATCTTTAGTCCATCAGTAGTTGGATTGGTGATGTTGGTAGAATTTATGGATATTTGAATTATCAACATTGCGTGAGGAAGACTCAGCAACTTCTTGTACCGGTGTACAAAATGGATTGATACATTCATATGGTTCAAAATGTCCATTGTCTGCTTGATCTGTGTTGTTTTCCTCAGCATTGGTGTTTGTTGATGGAGTAATCAGTTCTATTGTAGGTTGAACATTCGTTGTAGGTTGTATGTCTTATTGTTAAGAATTATCAGAGAGAGCTGAAGACATGGATTGTATTTCCTTTAGTGAAGAATTCATCGTACAAAGGACTGAATAATAAATCCATCTCTTGTAGTGATGAAGCATTTATGTCTGCTTCAGGAGAAACATTTGGAACAAGCTTTGAACTTGAAGGTTCATTGCAGTTGTCTTGAATTCTGAGTTCTGACCGGTTATGATCAGAAGTCTTTTGTAGTTGGGACGCGAGGCTGGAGTTGTCTATAATTCGACGACTTAGACATTCTTGTATTTCATCAAAGTTGATTTGAATAGATTCAACTATCAATTCTGGTTCTCTTGTTTAAACTTGTATCCCTTTGACTGTGTATAATATCTACATAAATGCCATGGATACCTTTTTCCTTCATTTGTCAAGGTTTTTCACAATCTCGGGTTAAATAACAAGTGCAGTCAAAGATGTAAATGTGTTTGAGAGAAGGTTTTCTGTCATTAATGATGTGATATGGTTTCTTTTTATGTTTAGGGATGATGAGAGATCTATTTTGGGTGTAACATGCAGTTGCTATAGTTAGCCTAAAAGAATTAAAGAAGTGTAAAGCTGAATGCATCATTCAATGGAGCCTCACAAGAGATACGGTTTGTCTTTCGACAATGTCGTTTTTGTTCAGATGTTTGTGGAGTAGGATGTTTGTGTTCTATTCCTTATTATTTAAAAGTAAGCATGGATTTGTTGTTTAAGAAAAATTTGTGCATTCTGTTTAGTTTGAATTGTATTCACATGGGCTTGAAGATTCCATTCGAATCATCTGTAGAATGTCTTTAAAGTTCTTCTGGTGTTTCATCCTTGGACCTCAGAAAATTAAGTTTAGTGTAACTGTGAGTAGTTCTTCAACAATGACCAGAATGTATTTTCAACCAGTGATGCTTTCAATCCGATCAGGAACGCATAAGTCCATATGAAGCAAATTTAACCGTCCTTTTGAACTTGGAACAATCTTTGTCTTGAATGAACTTCTCTCGCTTTACCCAGTTCACAAGATAAACACAGTTAATCCTTGGCATATATCAACTTTGGTAATCCATTTACAAAATCCTTCTTGGAAAGCAAGTTGATGGTGTCGAAGTTGAGATGAAAAAGTCAACGATGCCATAACCATGCTTGAGTTACTAAAGCTTTAGCCATGAAACAGATTGGAGTTGGTGAAGATGTCTCTTGAAGAGAAATTATGTAGATATAGATCCAAGGGGAGTACCATGAGTAGTCGTTTCCATGAAGATCTCTAACAACTCAAGTTGATTCCTGAAAGCAACCTCCAAAATCCACCACCCCCCCGCATAAACAGAATTGACCAACTGAGAAGAGATTGTGATTAAGGCCTTCGACGTAATAAACTCTCTTAATCATTATGTTTCCTTGAATCAAATCCCCATAACCAAGATTTGGTGCAAACTGATCATTATCGAACCGTACCGTACCGTACCTAGATATTTTTCAACAAAATTGCACAGCAGCTTGAGATTGCCGGTCATGTGCTTTGTTCATCCGGAATCAATAATGAATAGGATGATTTGAATAATTTGTAAGAGAATTAGAGGACGATGGAACACTTGACAAATTGGATCCTAAAGTATTTGTAAGTTACAAGACAATAGTTATATCTAGATGCATTATCTATAGTAAAACTAATGCTCTTTTTCACATTTTCATTCCTAATTTTAGGCACCTAAGTCATTTTTGTCTTAGGCTTCCATTTATATCTTGATGGACATTGTTTTTCAATCTACTAAGTCCATTTCTTACATGTGTTCTCATAAAGCATCCTGAAATAACTTTTAGATTTCTGGATAGTGTAGTCTAAAGCAACTATTTTCTTAGGGTGTCATGCAACAGATTGGTTCACTTTTCTTATGGGTTTTCTAGTTCTAATGGGAACTTCTCGAGGCTTCTTAGATCTAGCAATCACGTCATTCAAAAACTTAGAATCACAAGAATCATGATTTGAATTAAACACATATTTGCCACAAGTTACACAAACAACCATTCACATTGAAGTTTCTGGGTTTTAATTTGTCATTACACGCAGTTACAGACATTTGTTTTATTAGTCGAACGATAGAAATCCTATCGTTGTCTTCTACTTCCGTATTCTTAAACTTCACTTAACTATTGTTTTGCACGACCTTATCTTTCATTTGAGTGCTCTTAAGTTGTGGCCTGCTAACAAGAGTTCTGTGAATTACTCCTGTAAAGGTAGACACATGAGGATTAGTATTCCTAGAAGTCTGAGGCAACTGAGGTGCTCTAGTATGTGTTGTCCTTGTGTCAATTCAATACATTCCTATTTTTATCACATTTGTGTTTCTGACTGCTTGTTTTCTGTTTTGAGGCCAAATCTGTGTAGTGACTGGTTTTGATAAACCCTCAGACACATTAGTTTTGGTAGCTGACTTTGTCTTTAAATTTTTCTCTCTCAAGAGAGTCTGAAAAAGGAGTCGGTTTTCCTAAAACTAATGGTTTTGGAATTCTAAGAGCATTTGTTTTTCGAACAATAGATGGATTGTCAAACTTAGTATCTACATATTTTCCTTTCAACTTTTCAATGAGTGACTTTAACTCACTTATGGCAATGTTTTTGTCTTGTATTTGAGCTTTAAAATCTTGAGTTTCAAAATATTGTTCACGTTTCTGTTCCCAAACTTTTTCATTTTTAAGTTGTTCGTGACACTATTGTAAAGTTAGTTCAAGAGAAATTGAGTATTTTTTAAGTTTAGCTGATGATGTGTCATTTTATACTCTTATTTTCGGGCGTCATTTAACCCCTAATTCATGACAAATATGCCTAGATTAGTGCTTTAATCATTTGTTTTTTAGGTTTTTAGCACTTGGATGCATTTTGGAGGGTATACACATGAATGGGCTCCTTTGGTAGAAGAAAAGACAAGATTAAGGACCTACACCAAATCCTTGTAAGGAAAGTATGGCTTACAGAAGCGTGGTGCGTGTCGCAGGCATAAAGCGATGCGTGTGACAATCTAGTGACGGCGTAGTGATTTAGTGAAGGCTTCAAGGACATAGCCGACTCAATGCAGAATCTAGAATCATCCTACGTACGGACGGTTGTCAGGATTACAACGCGAAGCCTGTCGCAGCGATATCTCTAATATATTATAACGATTTTAAGGTTTCAAGTGTGAAAAATTTTGGGATTAAAACTTTGTATAACTTAGAGACGAAACCTAGTCTCTTGTAGAAGCTCATAGGTCATTTTTAGGGCCTCAAAACCTATTGAAACTACCTTGAATCCATATGTTTTGAATTCAAAGTAAGGTTATCTATCATTCAATCATCAATATGTCTATTGTGTTGTGTGATTGATTTATCTCTTTGCTTTATTTATAACATGCCATGGCTAAAACCCTCCTTTGTATTTGCTTATGAATTGCATGAAAAGTCGGATTGTAGATCCTTTTATTGTTGCTTTTTGATTGATGATTGTACGCGTTAGGTTCTAGAAAACCATCTTTTGTTTGTATTACTGTAGACACGTCTAGGGAAACGCGAGTGCGTAGAAATGATACCATCGGGTAACAGTCTTCATACTACCTTGATCCTCTATATGGTTGGATCCCTCTTAAGATTATTTCACATCGCATTTATATGTATCTTAGGCGGCCTTGTATTAGTCTTTCATCCTACATCTTGTACGTTGTTCTTAACGGATTATTAAATAGACAGCGGGTTTTGTGTAATCCGTTCATGACTAGGAAATACTTAACATATCATCACATGTGTGACAAGGTACAACAGTAGGAGTAGCTCAATCTTATAAGTGGTGCTTGGCTTAAGTATCATACATTCAATTACATTAAAGTTATCACCAGTAGATTAGATTTAATTACTTTAGTTAATGTCATGCTAACCTACCTCTAAAACCAATGATTTACTTGGTTTTTCTATAAATTAAATAGTACAAAAATAATCTTCTCTCAACCTAATTCTGTTAGGGACCGTGATCTAAGACTTCCTAACCATTCCCTTAGAGAACGACAACAAAACCCCTGAGTCTTGCCTATACTACTACAACGGTTAGGTACTCTGCCTAGGGAGTTGTAAAACTTCTTGTAGAAGTCCCTTACGACAACCGCTTCAAGTTTTTGGCACCGTTGCCAGGGAATAGTTAGGTTTTAATCATAGTTTAGCTTAGTTCTACTTGCTTGAATCCTTTCAAGTAAGACTTTAATTTCCGCATATTATCTTTCTCGTAGTCTATCTTTTCTTCGTGTTATTTATTTCGTAACCCATTTCGTGATCACCTTGGGATACGGAGAATCCTATCCATACTCTTGGGAGACTACTCCAAACCTTAGCACCAAGGTTCTACAGGAATACGATTGAGGCTCCCCGAAGGGAACAATGTAGTACCTCTTCGATTCGACACCATCCAGTTGGTGCAAAATAGATGCTCAATCTACGAACTATGGTCCGAGGATCCAAACCAACACCTTAAGGATTTCCTAAAACTTGTGGACTCACTTGACTTTGACGGTGAAAACAGGGAAAGAACGCGCTTGTGTTTATTTCAATTTTCCCTTCGCTATCAAGCTAGAAATTGGCTTGAACGTCTTCCAGCAGGATCCATCACCACATGGGAGGATTGTACTATCGTTCCTTGCCCAATTCTTTTCCACAGGGAAGGGACCGCAAAACTCCTAGATGATATCCTAATTGTTCCAAACAACATCATGGAGAATCTTTCTTCAGATGCTTGGACTCATTTCATGGACTTACTTCAAAAAAACTCCCTCTTATGCAATCGCCTTTGGCTACAAGTCTAAATTTTTTATGACCATGTCAATCCCGTCACAGACGAACTTTTGATCCAATCGCTTTCTTTGTTTTAATTTTTTTTTTCTTTTTTTTTTTTTTTAATTAATCTTTTCAATTTTTTAATAGTCCGTGGTTAAGCTTCGTGACCGAAACGCCGAAGAATCCTGGGCATTATTAGAGGACCTCGACCTCTATGACAACGAAAGTTGGAACGACCCAAGGGATTTCGCTAAGCCGGTCAAGGCAATCGCTTTGCCTCAAGATGTCCCAAGTACATCCGACTGTCATCTAATCGAGCTCGAAAATCAAGTCCAACGCTTGATGAAAGCTCATCTTGCTCCGACACAACCTACTCAAGTGAACAAAGTCACTACCTCATGGGAGATCTGTAGTGGTCCTCACGACACTCAGTCTTACATGGAAGATCCTGAACAAGCCTTTGTCGAATACGCATCCTCGCGTAACCACGATATGGGAAATAGGAAATTCACCACTAACCAAGGACCAAGGAATTTCAATGAAGCCACCAACACCTGAAAGGACAAACCAAACTTTAATTAGGAACGAACTCAAACATTCACGAGCCACAGAACGGCTCGATCTCTACCCATTCTTCTAATTACCAAATGAAGCTTGAAAGGCATTAGATGATTTCGGTCTCTCACCAGAGAAGAGATTATCTACCTTAGAACACCCAACTCGAACAACACAGCAGATCGACATTAATCTGGAAAGATTAATCTATTGTGGGAAACTATTTCTGAAAAGCTCAATGACGCACGTGTCCTCAAATCTGTAGGAGACTCCATGGCTTCCGAAAATATTGCTTCAATCAGCCATATTGAGAGGGAGGAGCTCAGAAGAAAGGGAATTAAAAGCCCATCAAAGCTTTTCTCCCCAAAATACCTCTCCCCTACATACAGACACCGAAACTATAATGAACACATTAGCCCCAAAGCGTGTTCATTTCGTCAATTCAATCGTCATCCTCAGTGAGGAAAGTGAACTGAAAGAAGGAGAAACCACGACAAACATCACACCTGAACACGACCACAACATAACGAAAGAAGCGATGGATGAAGTAAAAGAGGTGATTGATGAAGAAGAAAGTGAAGTAGAAACTGGTGAGGAAATTGAAGAAATACTCGAAGATGAGTGATTGATTTGATGCTAACCTTTTAAATATATAAAAATAAATATAAAATATACTTATAAATATATAAATATAAGGATAAGAATCAAAAATCTCTAATGTAGTAAACCGGGAGTATGATTCCTGGGTCGTTATCCCCAACGAGGAATGACCAATTAAAAGTCGGAGATCATTTTGATAATTGATGCTTGAATGGAAACAAGATTATGTTAGGATTTCATTAAAGACTACGGAAAAATTAAGGCAACACTTAAAAACAATTAAGGGGAAAACATAATTTTACTAAAAACCAAACCGGGTAATCCTAAAAACCCTAAATTATCAAAATTAAGTCCTAAAATGAACTTTTTGGTTTTTATAAGTCTTAATTGACTAAAATGCTAGAACAAAGAAAACTAGACCAAAAACGAAGGTGAATAGGGCTTAAAAACACGAAAAACGTGAACGGGATTCAATCCCAGTCTTTTTAATATTCAAAATTTTGCAATTTTAACATACGAAATGCAAATCTAATTTTTCCTAAGTCATCAAATGTTAAAAGAAAATTATCTAAAAAAGTAATTATATTTTTTTTGACTTTTTTATAATTTTTATGAATTAAAAACGATTTTAATAAAATTAAATGTTTAAAAATACTAAACTATTTAATAAAAATCTAAAAAAATTAGCAAAAATAGCTTGAACAATGAAGAATCTAATAAAAATAAGATGGGGAAAACAGCTTATCAAAAGAGGTAAAACGTGTATAAAAGATTAATTTTGCAAACATAAACCGAAAAAGACCCAAGGGCGAGTGGTAGTGTGTGTTGTGTAAAAAAACGTTTGGTGAGTAGGGGTGAGGTCCCGGGTTCGAGCCTTGCTGTGGTATATCATAAATCATAACATGGTGATGATTCTTGGACTTGGCTAGTTTCTAGAGAGAGAAACACATGAGAGGATATATTCTAGTAAGAGAAATATGTGTAAAATAAGAAAATGAATAAATAAATAGCTACCACTTCCAAAGTTGGAAGAGATATATATAGTTCTTACAAAGAACCGGGTTTTAGTACCTGGTTCAAAACCGAAAATCATACGATTAAAAATATTAAAACTATGAGCTATAATATAACAGTTAAAAATATACGAGTGACTGAGTCTTTTTTCTAATATCTAAACAATCTTCCCCTAAGGGAGGTCACCCCTGAAAATACTAAACGTAATCACTTAAGTCTTTAGCTCGTAGACAATTTGATTCTTATCCATTTGGCGGTAGTGATCTTTTGATTCATCTTTGACGTCTTTGATTGGATCTTGAGTTTTCTTGGATCATCACCCAAACATAAACTCTACATCCATCTGTAATGGTTCGCTTCTTGTGCACTTGTTATGAAACTACACAATAGTAGAGTTTTGCGTTAGCTTTGACAACTTTATGAGATCTTTCATAACTTCATACAAGGTAGTCGTGTCTGAGCATTCAATTCTTCAATTGATATTTTCTGGATACTGGGTATTTCCATCTCCTCTCCATCTATTAAATTATTTGGTATGAAACAGTTAGCAATAAAGAGATATTGATTTGAAAAATCGTCTAAGTGTTTCTTATAAAATATTTTGTAACAACTTCAAGAGTTTTGATTGCTTTGTCAAATGATCATATAACCGTCAATTATTTAACTGGAACAAGTTTTGATTCACGTAGAATAGCACCAATCTTTTCTTTCCAGTTGACACAAGTTTGGATTCTTATAGAATCGCACAAGTCACCTAAGAGCTTGTTGATGTTGGCTTAGCAGGATTTCCATATTCCTTGTGAAATACCCTTCGTTTCAATGATGTTCTGGCAATATCATAAGGAAATAGTAGGACTCTTAAGATAGGACTTGTTTCCATAGTGTGTGAAAGACAAGAGAATTGGCAATGTGTCCTACAGAGATTATTTGATGATCTCTTGGTCTAGACTCGATAGTGCATTTTGGTTTAGTGATACGGAGGCTGGAGCTGACTGACACCTTATTCATATCAACTATCGCGGAGTGAGAAAGTAATAGATTATGTGTTTTGTCTCCCCGTGAGAAATGAAACAGAAATCTTTGGAGAGGATTTGAGTGGCTAGGGAGGGTTGTGCATTGCATCACTGGGTCCATGATGTCAGTCTTCAATATCAGCAATCATATTAGTGATTCTGGTAGCATATGTATTGACCCGGTTTCTGCCTAAGTGTATGGAGGGCTTCTTTCTTTTAAACCCTTTATCCTTAATATTCTTTTTAATTCTTAAAACCCCTTCAGTGCTTCTGAGACTTCATGGACCAGAACCTTGTTGGGCGTATTCATAGTACTAGCTCCATTCAGTTGGCATTATTCCCTTTCTCCTTTTTTTCTCCTTTTTTTATGTCATACTAAGGTCTTCTCAAGTATATAGATGGATTGTACCTGGGCAGATCCCTTCCGTTCTGGCTGGATCTTTGGAACTGTCTAACCTTACCAACCTTTTATATCTACGATATGTAATGGGCATGGTCAGTCTTTTGGTACAGTTCTCCTCTCATAAAACCTATTGAAAGTTCATTATGGTACTTATGATTATTAAATATTCAAAGATGTTTTGTTACCTCGATTGTTTTTACTTTTCAGAAACGCTCCCCCTCAAAATGTGCATCGGTATTCAAAATTGTTTAGCACGTTTGGGTGGAGTATACACACGAGTCTTAATAATCACATTTTTATTATTCACATATTTTAATCACATTTTCTCCCCTTATCAAAAATTTTAAACCCTTTGACATTTTGGATATCAATTGATTTAAATATGTTAAAAAATTTGGAGAAAAATGTACCAGTTGTTCACAAGTCATGTATGGATTACATATAATGCTCCCATCAAACGTTGAGGGTCATACGATGTATTCCTACACATATCATCAAAAGATATACTACTTTTTACTTATACTGTACAAGATAAATTATTCACAATAAGATAATATTGACCTTAGTGTCGGAGTGACGATGTCACTCTGTTCTGCTGATCAGTCTGTAGTCAATATCTCTTAGTCGTCCACCGACAAAGCTTTCCAGACTTCGAAAGATTCTCCTGATCTTTAGTCTTCTTTCAATCACCTCGATAAAGTCTTCACTCCTTTTTTTGTCGTCTCAGTCTATTTACTGGTTCTCTATGCCCTTATTGAATTGAACAGCATGAAAACTTTACCATTGAAATCTAGCTTGTTCCTGAATTCTCATCAACGTTCCATCGCTAAACTTTTGCACCTCATCTATTCTCATCATCTTCTTATTATCATCCATGTCTCTGTAGATTACTGCTCTGGGTTTGTTGACAATGGTGTAATCTTCTTTGAATAGAAAGTCAGATGCATCCCAGTTCGGTTGTTCCAGATTGAGCTTTGTTTGATAGCTCTCAATGCCTAGCTGCAAGTCTTCCACAAGTTTCCTGATGACAATGTTTCTGATCCACATGTTGACTGCGGTGTGTAGATTAACTTTGTCTGATTTAGGTAGGTGGTTGAGCTTGTCTTGAAGATGAAGTAGAAACAGATCTTCAAAATCATTTGGATGAAGGTTTTTGAAATCCTTTTCTGAGATCTTGTACTCTTTGTAGTCAGCTCGGCGTAGAACTATCTCTCTCAAGTAGTTGTATCCGCATCTTTCATAAGTCTTGATACTGATCACATTGAGAATTCGCATATGGGATCTGACTGCATCACGATCTAAGGGTTCACGGTGTTTGTTGATGTAGAATTCCTTTCTTCACCAGTGTGTGATGTCATAAGCTGCACTGATGTCATAATCGCGCTCACTTTCAACCCATGATACAGAACTAATTCTTCGTGTCTATTTCTAGGTATCGTGGCGACTTTGAGCTTGGATATGGATAAGGCAGTTTTTCATTCTTTGTCACCTGACAGAAGATATTCCAGATCCTTAATGAAGAAGAGTTGTGGTTGAATAGTTACAATGAACTAGGGTCTCCTAAGGGTAACGGTTCATATACATTACGCAGAATTTGATGACCCTCAAGATTAACCAAATCAACCTTATCAGTCAGCAGCTTATGACATTCATCCATCTAAAACTGAAGAGAGACACTGTTATTGTGAAAGGCTTTAACCAAGTTGAAAGTTAGACCTTCCAAATCAGCTTTGCAGAGCTTCTTCTTTCCTGTTCATTTGCAGAACCATTTGATAAAGGATCCTATATCACCCGTCTTCCTTTGAAGCTTGTTCTCCTCGGGGTCTTGATACGTTGTGGCGTATACATTTGCCTAGTTGTTCTCTGGTTCAGGGTAATCATTTGAAGGAATGGTCCATTCTGGTCAGGTTAGCTGTCTTTCTCTTTTGAATTGGTTTGAACCATGTAGCAGTGGTACTTAGGAATTGTGAGCGTTATAATGTCCTCCAGATCTGAGACATGCCCTTCTTCAGTAATTGGATTTCATTAGAAGATGTTCAGATGATGGTCGTTCCTTTGCATTGAAGGGCCAGGAGGAGTATCTCTTGTGTCAGTGATTTGCCAGGCTGAAGAAGTGTGAGCTGGAGGCTGTTGTGCTGCAGAAGCATTAGAATCCAGCTTGTTCTTTGTACTTTGCTCAGAATCTTTAGAAGGAGGTTGAGCTGACCCAGAAGCACTTGAATCGTGTCTTCTCCTTTTTGTTGACTCACCCTGGTTTGATCCAGCTGAAGGGCCTTCATCATCATCGTCTTCATCATCATCACTATCACGCTTTCTTTTGTGGTCTTTAACCTTGTCTGCAACTTCCTTGTCCATGGCATTTTCATCCTCTATCAATGCTTCCATAAGGGCATGGTATAGTCTGTAATTGGCAGGATTTCTGTTGGCAGACTTGTTCTTATGCATGATATTGAAGAGAGCACCCTTTAGATCAAATTCTTCAAGTGCAGCTTTATCAGTCGACTTGATAGTATACATTGGCTCTGGTTTCTTCTCACCTTGTTCCCTTTTGATTCTGATAATCTCTTTCGGACTCTTTTCAGATTCTTGTTTCTTGCTTGACTCTGGAGCAGGCAGCACAGAGTATTTCTCAACTAAATCTGCAGTGTGTCTTTCAAGAGCCTTAAGGAGAGCATCATCAATTTTTGTTCCTACATACTTTTCAACAACTGTAGGAACTTGGGATTGAATAGAAGCCAAAACAGCAGCAGAGTGATCAGTCTTCTTTACTTCAGACATATCTTGTTCCAATTTCGCGACTCTTAGCTGAAGGGCGATGAATGGAGTGATTTCTGGGATAGTTGTGATGATTGTTGTAGCTTCTGTGTTGATTGGTGGTGCGTTGACCTGTGAAGAAGGTTTAGGAGAAGAGATATTAATAACTGGAGTAGTCACTGGAGGAGCTGACGTGTTGGTTTGATGACTCGGATCAGGTATGATGGAATCAGTCTCATCTACAACATTAGTTTTCTCCTGATCATCTTCGGTTGGTTTGTCATTAAGAAATTGATCCCCAAAGTTGTCTGTTTCATCCAGATTCTTCATTGACGATAGAGTCGCAGATGAACTTTCTGGATTTTCCAAGATGACATGTTCGTCAGTTCTGAGTTTCAGGTTTTCATGTACTTTGGGGTAAGCTGTAGCGTAGAAGTCTTCGTCCATGTGCTCAGGGTTTGGTCCAACAAGAGCCACATGTTCTTCTCCAGGGCCTGAGTCTTCTTGCATGGGCTCAAGGTTTGATCCAACTAGAGCCTCATGTCCTTGTCTAGGGTCTGATCCAGCCTGGTTTTCAGTATGAACAGATATCCCTACTCCTGATGTGACTGTGGTCGAAGCAACTTTACCTTGTTCTTTGTCAACTTTAGGAGCAGTGGCTTCTGTTTAACTTTCTGTTCGTTCTGAATCAGTTGTTGATGAAGATTCATGGACCACTTTCTTTGATGTATCATCTTGAGGTTGAGAAGAGGGTCCCGTTGTCAAATTATGAGGTGCTTGATCACGTCATTGAAGGATAAATTGATCCGTATTACTTTTCTTCTTTCTCAGATCTATCAGTGAGTGTGCGGCTTACTCTTCTGTTACAATACCCTTTCCCTTTCCCTCTACATCTGGGAGTCTTTGTATTTCCTCAGCAACACGTTCACGGATAGCTACTCCTCCTATCGGTGCTTGACGTTGCGGTAGAAAGGAAGATCTAAGCTAAGCTTAATTGCTCGTTCTAGGTCAGTATTAGCACCTTCACCTTCTCCTTTTTCTTGATGCGCATCCAAACTCAACTTCTTGGCCAGTTCGAGAGCAGGATCATCACCTTCTCCTTGAGGTTCCGGTTCTTGTTGAGCTTCATCTTCTTCATCAACAAGCGAAGGCTTTCCCTTACGAACTTTTTTTGAGGGAGTGATCTTGGATGGTTTCTTTTTAGGAGACTTAGGTAGTTTTGATGAAGGTGGTTTTGTTTGCTTGACATGTGTTTGCTTGGTTGGTTTGACTGGAGTGAGCTTTTTGGGTGGTGCATGCTTTGTTCCATGTACAGATTGCTTGCTTGCACTATCTTATGAGGTTTTCTTCGTATTCTTTGCAACCATTTCCAGATATTTTAGAAATAGTACGAAGATTGTTGAATAGCTTCAGTAATCAAGGGTTTGGGGAATTTCCATTCCAAACACTTCATCTGTTTCACCTTTAGGGATAAACTTGAGATTCCCTAGCAGAAAATCATCTCCTGGAAGATGACGAGGAGACTCAGGTCTTCTATGTACATTGCTGGTGCTCCCCAAATAGTAGATTATCATCTTTGTAAACCGCCCGTAAGGAATGAGGAGAGGAACTGCTTTCTTCTTAGGGTCTTTCAGACTGGCTTTATGACTGGCCTTATGTGAGAAAAATGTCTGGATTCCTTGAGTAAATTCTTCCCACAACAATTCCGCATGATCAATGTTAGTTTTTGTGACGATGCCCCACAGCATTTGCAGAACTGGGTGTCTGGGTTTGTCACTGCCAGATGTCTTTCCGGTTAAGCACTGGTTGATCAGGGAAAGAATTGCTCTCCATGGCTGATATACATAATTCACACGTATATTGGAGACAAATTCTACAGGTTCAGGGTACCCCAGCTGATTCACAAAATCAATCACCGTGTCACCAGTCGGAGGTAATTCAAATGGGTGAGCTGGGTCAACAGGAGTGATATCTAAGGCCTTTCTAAGAAGATCTGCACTTAGATTGAACCATTGTTCATCAACTTGACAGCAGTAAACCCCAGTCTTCTCGTCATACTTCATAGTGTTCCAGAACTGCTGAATGTAGATAGCAGGAATACTAGCAGAGGCAGAGAAAGCTCTGAAGAAGTTGGTGTTACGCAGGATGTCCACTGATATCTGAAAGATGGGGTTCTTCTGTATCTTTTGTGCATCGAACAACAGATTGCTTTTTCCGATTTGTAACCATGCAGAGCGAGGTAAAATCTGTTCATCTGTTCTTGTTGGTGCTTGAGCGGGAACATTTTGTTCTGCCATTGTATTCTGCATAAGAGTATTAACAAAGAGGACAACCATTGCAGAGAAGCGATGTTAGAGAGAACGTTAGTTCTGTTTAAGTCATGTCATGCCGCGATTGATTAAAACAGAATTAACTCTGGATTGATGAAAAGCAACATATTAGGACACAGGTTGCAGAATTATCCAACAGGATCAATTACATGTTAACTAAGCCCGGATGGGTGTTAGAAATGTAACTTGGTCATTGGAATGGGCCTCGATTGATTGACGGGCTTAATGGGACAAATTTCTGAAAATAAGCCCAAACCGCCGCCTAGCAGTTAGTCAACCCGCCGTGAGGTGGATTGAGCAAACCGCCGCGAGGAAAGGCACCAACCCGCA
Source organism: Tanacetum coccineum (assembly GCA_026074375.1). Lineage (NCBI taxonomy): Eukaryota > Viridiplantae > Streptophyta > Magnoliopsida > Asterales > Asteraceae > Tanacetum > Tanacetum coccineum. The sequence continues at coordinate 147,702 of BQNB010000983.1, forward strand.
GAATATTTTAATAATATTGATCAAACCGCCGCTGTAAATTAAAATTTGAAAAGGGCGGGTTGATTATTTTAATATTATAAAATATTTGACCAAACCGCTGCGTGGCAGCGGTTTACCTGTGCGAATAAAATAATACAAATTAGGGCAACCCGCCACGAATCAAACTGCCTTTGAAGCAACTCGCCGCAATCTATAATTCACACGGCGGGTTGACAATTTTAATATTAAAATATTAAATTCAACCAAACCGCTGCCACGCGGCGGTTTCCCTGAAATAATAAAATAATACTAAACATCAAACCGCCACCTAGCATTTCAAGCAACTCGCCATGATGACACACAGCTTATAATTCAAACTACAATCTCTTTTTGCAAAACTAAGCACACCTTAATGCATTCCTAAGCATTCCTATGCACGCGAAACAACCTTATACCATTCTTAACGGCAAACAAACGGCCTTTGACTTTCTAAGAGTCAAACCGCCACCTAGAACTAATCAAATCTTGCATTAGTGTTTGAAGCATTAAAACCTTAAATCAAAACTTGATTATCTGAGCCTTATGAACAAATCCCAGCACCTAATACACACATTCAAACACTACACTGACATTTTGATCAAAAACGACACAAGAATCATTCTTAATACACACATATGTTTGACCTAAGGAGAAACAGACATAGATAATTGATCACAAGCTTATTCCGCACCTTTCCCCTCAATCAATTAACATTTATACACACTTATCTAATTTTCGAACCCTAAATTTAATTTCTAAGGTTTTTACTCATTCTAGTTTGTTTTTGTTTGATTCCTTTGATCTATAGGTAAGATAAAGTGTATAGAACAAGATTTAGATGTTACCTCTGCAAGAAAAGCTCTGGAAATCAAAGAATAGAATAGGGGTGTTCTTTGCGGCGGTTTGCGAAAGAGAGATGGATATTAGTTGACCAGTTTTGAAATGGTTTGACCTGAAAGCAACCCGCCGCCCCTTTTATATCCCAAGTTTTGAAATTGGCAGATTAAGTCCCTGTGGTTTCTATCTTCTTTAATTTCTTTGTCTAAGTATTTCTAAGGTTGTTCTAAGTTTGAAATTTGGCTGATTTGGTCCCTATTGATTAATAAAGCTAGGAAACACATCACAAAATTGCATTAAAGTCCCTAATCCTTTAAACAACAGACATTTATGGCCCTTTGAATTAACATTAATTAACCCCCCTTCAAACTTTAATCCATTTGGAATACAAAAACCTTTTCTCACTTGTCTATAGAAGATAGAACAGATTTCAACTTGAGTGGTTCGGATACTGATAAAATTACTGCTGGAGTAAATGCGACGAAATCCCTATTAGTAACTTATTAAACATTAATAATTACCACTCTTATAGCTTTTGACAATTTATACTCACACTCTCATAGCATACAACACTCCTAAACCGACATGGAATATCCTCCCAATCACTTCTTTTAGAAAACTGTGTGATGAAGTATATTTTCAAATTCACTCTCCCCCTCAAACAATGACCCGTTTTCTATTGAAAGAGCTGTAGTCACTGATTGAGATGAAAAATTTACTTGAACAGCTATACCACTACTATCGTTAACACAAATAATTTTAAAGAATCAATTAAGAAAAATTATTTGGTTTTCAAAAGGAAGACTTCTCTTCCGAGTTAAGAAAAATGCACTGAAGCGTACATTAATCCTCTGATGCATGGATATAAAGTAATCCATGTCTGGGGAAAATTAATTACCCGCGTTTGAGAACTGGGTTGCAACCTGAAGTAATTGCAAGCCATTTTGTAATTCTAAATGACTTAAAATATTTACTAAGTCCATTATTATTATTATTATTTTTATTTTTTTTGTAAAATATGTACAAAGGATACACGAAGGCACTTCGTTTATTCATCCTCTCCTTCTTGAAGGCGTCTGAGAGTTTCTGGGGTCAAACTCTTCATGCCTAGGCGTGGAAGAAGAAATTCGAACCGTTCTCTTGGTAATGCTTTTGTGAGTATGTTCGCAAGTTGATAGTTCGTTTCCACGAAGTAGAGTTCAACCACTCTATTTTCCACTTGCTCTCGGATGAAATGGTGACGTATGTCGATGTGCTTTGATCGAGAGTGCTGGACATTGTTACAGCAAAGAGCAATGGCACTTTTGTTATCACAGTACAGAGGAATTTTATTGAATTCAAATCCGTAGTCTTTTAGCTGGGATCGCATCCAAAGGATTTGAGCACAACATCCAGACATGGCAATGTATTCAGCCTCTGTTGTAGATATTGCAGTGCTTCTTTGCTTCTTTGATGACCAGCTAACCAATCTATCTCCAAGAAACTGAGCACTTCCCGACGTACTTCTTCTTGAATCTTGACATCCCGCATGATCCGCATCTGCATAAGCTGATTTGCGTGTGAATAACGTTGGATCCACGGCACCCTTGAAGAAATTTGTGAAATCCTATAATGACTCCATAGATCGTTATTAGGACTCATCTAAGGTATGATAACAATGATTGTAACACGCAGCGGA